>JAVYIG010010304.1:0-70285 GCA_035222895.1 Strongylocentrotus droebachiensis
ACATGTGCCCAGATTTCACATTGATTGTTATAAGTGTAGCCCAATTGTTTCTTTTATATTTGAATGGAATAAGCTAGATAATTCGATGAGAACGGCTTCCTCCGTCAATTCATTTAAGAGATTGTTTATACAAAGTTGTAATTTGTGAATAGCTCAGCCGAACATACACTCCTCGCATGTTCTGTAATATTAAATGAATTATTCACATAATTGCGACTTAATCCATATTGTCCTATTGGCATTACAGTTGAACTAGGTTAATGATATATGATTATTTTGCAAACGAGTATTCGTTTGTGCCACGTCTATTATTGCTGTGTTATATCTTTCTAAATTTACTATGGAATTTTATTTCAACTGTTCTGTATAAACATTATGCTTTTTGATGTAAATATGTTCATGATTATTCAGGGCCCAATGGAAGACCACTACTTATTAGTGAATGGGCTACTCTGACAAAAGATTCGAAATAAATAAATAAAAAATCTTGTTATTGTTTTTTTTACAATTTATTTATCTCATTGTTTTGCTTGTAATGAATCCAAAATGTGAGAACCCTTTTTTCTCTCCAGACCTGTGGCACCTTTAAAAACACCCCAGAGACCTCTACTACAATAGATTTCCATTTGTTCATTATTTAAAGTCTTTAATCAGGAGGGTAGGTACTCTTTGAAACAACTTCAGTGATTGTCACAACTATGACGGTAGATTAAAACAAAACCCTCTATGCTATATATTGTTTTTCTTCAAACACCTGAAAATGAAATCTCCCCAAAGTTTTGCTAAACATGACTCATTTTTGAAAATCTCTATTGAAGTCAGCCAAGATCTAAATTGAATCATATGCATATATAATATCAGCCGTACACATAGATACTGGTATACTTCACATCTTTTCAACTAACTGTAAATCTAAGCATACCAGGAGCTCTTGTAGCGCAGTAGAATATATACTTAATGTTGAATAGTTTCCGCGCTCTATACATGTATTATTATTATTATTACTTGCAAAATGTATTGATAACAAAGTCATGAAAGAAATCACCTCAAGGGCTTATTGTATTGGAGATAAAAGCCAAGTTCATAATTTGAAGATATGTTATTGTAGTGCTCACATGTTTGAATAGGTGATTCTTGAAAGTCTTACAATCCGGATAAATATTTGATACATATCAACAACACTACTATTATATCTCAGCAAAGATAAGACCTTTACACATTGTAAGTTTTCAGTCAAAGTTTTATTGTTTCAAAAACAAATATGATCCATTCAGGGCATCATCGTTACATGAAATACCAATACTTTCCCTCAAGTAAAAAAGAAAGCATGGCCAGTAGTCAGAGTATGTGTCGAATGAAGAATAATAAATCAAATAATAATAACAAGTTTGTCTTATTTACCCAGGGTAGTATCATCAGTATCATCACTGTTCTTCCTGTGGGCCCTGCAATTATCATTACCTCAGCAATAGGCCATTTTCGTAATGTAACCAAATTTAATGCATACGTCTTTGTGAAGTGCCTCAATACAAATTATTTCATTCACCTGGTAAGAATAATAGTATTTCAATAGACATAATCCAAACTGCATACATTAGTTGCTGCCAGGTTGGACAAACATTATGGCTTGACCTACCTAGCAACACTTGATATATACAGTTTGCATTCTGACTATTGAATTACTATTATTCTTATCAGGTGAATGAAATAATTTGTATTGAGGCACTTCACAAAGACTTGTGCATTTAATTTGGTTACATTACGAAAATGGTCTATTGCCTGGTATCTATTTACACCTGGGTGGAGAGTGGCAAATGAGAGTCAAGTGAATGAACCAGTATACCACGACATACCATGTAAGAGTAATTTGAATGAATAGTAAATCGTTACCCCTAAACGAGCATAAGTACTGCTAATCTATCATAATTTTCATTTGTATTCACTCCTCCCCACCCTCTTGTATACATGCATACATACAGTTTTAAACAGTGCAACAACAAAACTATCAACTTATGAACTAAAATAGGGCAAAATATTCCTTTAATTTTGATAACATATCTCTTTAAATTGAAGAATATTGCAGGTTCATTATGACACATACAAATATGCTATTTCAGGGAGTTCCAATAAACATTACTCTTTTCCCACACTGCTTATGTCCACTTTAATGCCAATATGTTAAAGGTGAAATTCAAAGAAGATCACAAATATGTCAACTAATGTATCACTAGAAACTGGTAATCTAACAGATGGCCATCGGACAAGTTTTAGGTCAACTACATATCGGGTGATTTATACAAATACAATACAACCACCTCCATAGCAGCTGGGATATACGAGAGATTCGCCGGAAAAATAATGATGTTTTAATGACGTCACTATATGGACCAACACTGCCCAAGCAGACGACATCCCATAGAGAATGAACATAATTGCAAAGCTATTACTTCTCAAATTATAATGAGTTTAGTGTATATAAATGTAATGGCATGTCAAACCATTCAAAAGGGGATATGGCCCGATTCTGATAACTAAAATCTTTTGCTTGTAAATACAAAGGATAGGGGTTAATTAACAATCAAAGAAACCAGACTTTCAAATTGAAAAGCCCCGGAATGATATTAATGACGGCATTTGTTCCCTCTTGAAACGCCGAACATACATACCCCGGTGTGTGCAGCTGAATATACAATGGCGCCTTATTTTGTTTACAAGCGACAGATTCCTTTATTTTTGTATCGCTGCATTTGTCATCAAAATAAAACCATGTGCGGGGTTTAGAGTGAGGCAATAGATTTTACATTTAGCCTGACGGTAGTGAAGTAAGTGAAAGAATTCAAGAGAAGATGAAAACACAGGCACTGAAAATGTGTGAAATGTCATGGGACATCGTCTGCTTGTGCAAGTCATGTCCATACTGTGATCTCACACATCTCAGCAGCGCTCGGAGAGCTATTCAGGTGCTATGCCGGGGCTGTATTTAAGCGTTTTTAAATTTATAATAATCATTACTTCGAATGTTTCCAAGCCTTGAATTTTGATAATCTTGTCGAATCAAAGTTTCAACTTTGCAATAATGAAAATAAAGTTAGTTTTTAAAATCAATGAATATCTACTTTAATGGAATGCTCTCAAATATTTAAAGTGATGTGAACATAATTAATGTGCTCTTATAAACTCTACTTCTGCAGCTAAACATAAATGTTTTCCTTTACCAATTGCTAAATCCCAAAATTCATGAAACATGTTCAATGTCATAATTATTAACAATAATAATAATACTATTTCAATATCATTTTCTAGTCAGGATTTTAAGATACATGTAATGAGTCTTACAGGCAATTCATCTTACATTGCATTACAAAAATACAACCTCTTCTTCCAAATAAATTCATGAGCATGTGCAACTACAATCTAAACACAAAATTAACCATTCCAATATTACAAAATCTAGTTCTACATAATCATAAATCCAAACAAATTTGTTTCTTCACAAGAAAGCAGGTACATTAGTGCAAAAAAATAAGTAGCAAGCATACATTCCCACCACCCTATACAAAAACAAATATAAAAGAAAACATGAATACCAGTCTGTTAAAAATATCTATACGACTAGTCTTCTTCACTCATTTGATATTTATAGAAAAAAAAGAAAAAAGAACTGTTTAACTCTTAATACATGCCGCCAAGTGTACTTTTTCATACCAACTTGGTGCAAATCCCTCTGGAATAGTAATTAAAGACCATTTCTGTAAAGGTTCGTTCAAATATGTCATGGTTAATGCAGGAGCTTCTTAAAGCATACTTTGCTTTACATTTTTATATCTTATAACACACAAATATGATGATGATGATGATGAGGATGATGAGGATGAACACACATAAAAAATGAGTGTGCAAAGGAATATTCTTGTGCACAGTTTCTTCTTTTCATCCCGACTTGCTCTTCATTTAGTAAACAAAAGTACAAAAAAGTACTATAGCATATGTGAACGAACCTGGACTCGTGATAAATAAGGCATCTACTTCCTGCCCAAAACATTACACCATATCATGGTAGTTTGCAGTGTATTTACCTTCGCATAAAAGAGATTCCTATTATAGTGGGGAGCACTCATTCAGTAGTGACAAACATTACTAAGCTCATGTACTGGTTTATCATGATAACATTAATGTCTAAGGCAACATTTCTAAAGTAATATATATTAAACAAAACAAACAAAAATCCCCATTAAAATGAACATACAAATTGATGAGTCCCTAGCTCTATATGTAAGATTTTTCAATATTTATTTTGATGATTCCAAAGATCTATTTGTAGGTTTATTTATTTTTCTATTGATAAAAATCCAGACACAATTGTTATGCTGTTTGCATCATTTCTACTCTAATATTAAAAGAAAAGGAAGTGAGTGGTGAGAAAACATAGTGAAACATAACTTGTATCACAACCAGAGATTTCCTTTCGTTTTCATATTCCTACCATATATTTAAGCAGTTAACTTTAAATTAAAAAGTAAGTGTATGCAAAAAATTGACTTTAACAAATGCATTCAATCTTATACATCGCAGATCAAGACCAACCTACAGCAATAGTTTTAATTGCGCCCCTCAAAGCAGTCAATACTTGTTTACTATCATGACTCATGTCGTTGTCATTATTGAACATACAAAGCACACATTTCTCACAAGAATATATATGAATTGTCTTTCCTTCATGGTTACCAAGAATGGTTATTTCAGAACCATTATTTCAATTATTTCAGAATTACTCTACACATAATAAAAAAAATAGCAAAAAAATTTGAGAAAGCATGTGCACACAACTATCAAAACCTCTTGCAAATCTACTCTATGTCACTGTCTTTTGTCTTTAAGACTTTCAATTACATTTAGTACAAAACTATTCATCGTATATTCTATCTCAGAAGATTTAAATGAAGACAGATTTTTATCTGCATGTTTACATTTTTTCCTATAAAATCCCCTCACTCAGCCTCAAATGTAGCAAAAATCACAGAGACTTTACATTCAAATCTACTTGACTTAAAGTACACACTGTATATGACACCAATGCCTTTTCCAAAACCTAAACACATTTGTTAGTAAGCAATTAAATCATATGATCACTAGATTTACAATTGACTGTGCTGTAAGAAAGGTTTCAAAGGCATTAATTTATTCACTACCACTCATCTATCTATCTATCTTCAATTACATAATCACAGTTTCACCTACAAAACTTATTAAACTGATTTCAACTGAAATATAATATTATGCAGCAATCAGAAGCATTGATCATCAAATTCTAGTTCTCACTTCTCACTATACAATTTGAAAATCAAAATCATATGAAAAAAAAGGATAAGCATAGGTCAGTTATCTATTAAAACTTAAAACAACACAACACAATGTTTGATTTGATTCCATGTTACTTACAACTTTCCCGCAGAAAAAAGAAGTTTGGGGAAACAGCAACATGGTTATATCACACAACGTGTGAAGGAGAATTGAAGTGTAGAATAAACAGGTTTTAAATATGTTCTTACAGGATTCCTCTATTCCTCAGAAAATCCACTAGATTGATGATTGTAAAATAAGTGCCAGCCATATTATTATCATTATCACAATTAGATTCACTAAAGCAAAGAAAACTCCTTACTTTTCTTCTGGCTTTTCGTCTCTTAAATTCAATGCTCCTTTTTAATTACAAATGGCTAATAATGAGAAATAAGAATAAAGTGGGATAAAGCCTACAGTCTATAAACAAAACAAACACATAATAATATTTCAAAATACATAATGGGAAGGTGTAACAAAACAAAAAAATATTTCGATGCAAAACTGAATACTGAAAAGACTTAATATGCTGATAAAATGTGATCAAGGTGATAACGCACATCATATCTCTACCATAATGAATATGATAATGATTATAAGGTGAAAATTTGACCATGTATCAAGCTCCAGGAGTATTGTGAAATACTATCATTACAGTTCAATGAAACTATATATCAGTCCTATACAATCCAACATGCTTTCTCATACAATAAATAGTAGGACAAAACTGCAAACAAAAATATAAAAATGCAAAAAATGCAAACATTGGGGCCAACATCTCTATCGATGATAACAATATGATCTTTAAATGACCACAAATGACCACAAAAGAACTTTCTCAAAAATGTGGGGCCATGTCAATTTGAAAATTGCATTCACAATCACAAAACATAGGAAATTAAATACTTTACAACACAAAAACTTGGCAATGAATACTTTTCTTGTGAATACATGTTTCAAGTGTCCAGTCTTACCTTCTAAAACAGCCAAACAATATTAAATACTTACTCATGTCTCATAAGTGCATTTTGAATAACTCTTTTCACTAACAAAATTCTAAATCAATCGTCTTCCTTATCATTCCTGTTGACTTAGTTGGCAAATATAATTATCAGCTGACTTGTAGAAGACACCATTCATAGTATGAATATTAATGTGACCTTGTAGAATGACAATATATTATACACATTGAGGGGTCAGTGACACAAAGACATAACTACATTTTGAGAAAAAATGGTTTATGTGTCACTGAGCACTTGGGCCTCAAGGAGTTAAGTCTATGTTTCACTAGCCATTGACTTCAATGGGGTGTTGGGTGGAGTTAAGTCTGTGTGTTTCCTGGAAAGCCCACATTTTTCTGAACATTTTGATATCAAATACTCATTTTGGCAAAATATGGAGTTACATCTTTGTGTCACTGAACCCTAGACATATGGCAGGGTAATGTGCTTCACGTTTCTCTGTCATGTGACACAGGGATAAGGATGCAGCTATGCACAGGACCTTTGTTGCGCATACATGTACCTACTTTATTTCATCCCCGCTTGCCATGCATTTACCCACTAAGAAGAATGCAGAAGTCTCCTGTGTAATAGGCCCTAATTCAGTAATAAGTATTTTTTTGATGCAGAAAGAGAGACTACAATGGCATATGAAAAATTCATTGCACACTGCATAATATCAGCCTCTTGGTCGACAACACATCAGCAACAAACATTTAAGGATCACTTGTCCCTTCAAAACATGATGTTATCACAACACACACAAACTACATAGGGGGCTGCAATCTACAAGCTCAGCTTTTCAGCAGTTCCCTCCATGACCCAACCTGTTTTATATGCCTGTTGTACACTGCGGACCAATTAAAATTATATTGTTAAGTTTCATTGTTTTACTAAGTACAATGCAATCCCATATATTTTAATTTTTTTGTTGGAAATGGAAATAAACGAAATGAAATGTCTCCCACTTTACCCACAAATTTCCCTCCAGAATAACTGAATACATTTTAACTGTGTAAATAAACTTCACCAACCTCTTTCTTATGACATAAACATGAACAAATAAGAGTAATTTTTAATAGGTCAGTAAAAAGAAAAAAAAATATATACACCTGTACATGTAGAAGGACAAAACGTATTCATTTGTGAGGAATAAACTTGAGTCTTAAAACGTTAATTGTCAGGTGAACCGAGCAACTCAATTTTAAAGAGTATATCAATTGATTCTTTAACAATGTGTATATATATATATATATATTTATATATACACATTGTTGTAGTATATATGTTTATACACTGATCTTACAACACAAGTGTACAACTATCTTGTAGGTGTAAGGGTCTGTAACAAACTCAACACCTTTGGATAACAGTACTTCCCAGGAAGTTTTTAAAGATTGATATTGGCATTCATTCCCGGCACTATGTGATGACGTCACATCCTCATCTGGGTTCTCTCACAAGATGAATTCAATGGACTATATCTAGAGCTTTACATGACTTTAAATATGTATGATAATGTAATAGTGATGTACAATTGCACTTTCTTTAAGAGATAAATAAATAAATAAATAGATGAATTTATCAAAAAAATGAAAAAAAGAAAAATACTTGGTCACAAAATTAAAGATGATGGCAATGCATAAAGTATATGGGACCCTGTTTACCTATTTCAAAGGATTTTAACGCCAATTATCACGTCACGTGAAACCTTTTAGTTTGAAACAAATCATATTACACCTTGCCTTTTCTCTCATATTTCAGAAGAATACATATTCACACAAGCCTACACACACTCAACTACATATCCAAATATTGCTCTCATCTGCAACCGAAGCATTATGATCCAAGCTTCAGCCATTTATTGATATCCCGCTGTTCCCTATGAATTTTGTACCATGATGGTTGTATAAAACATGCTCCAGTGATGATTCTTACATAGTCAATATCCTGCACTAGATGAATTGCTAACCTCAGTCCAGGACTACACACTAAACCCAACCTTAAGCCTAACACTAACCCTAACCTAAAACAAATTGCAAAACTAAACCCAACCCTACATCTTTGATGAAATAAAGTCCCAAGCAATTATCGCCAGAGCATACTTCAGAGCACCACGACGACAACCTGACAAACACCTTAAATCCTCTCCTGGCAATGTCCCTTAGTTTCATTGCCTTTACGACAAGGATAGATTATTTTTTGATATGAACAGGGGCTGTATTATTCCTATGGAGTCATTCACACTCACGATGTTATCACCTTGTCTGTCTTGCCTGTAATGACCCTGAGCTCCATTGCCTTTACGACAAGGATAGATTATCATTTTCTGATGTGAATAGGGGCTGTATTATTCCTATGGAGTCATTCACACTCACGACGTTATCACCTTGTCCGTCTTGCCTGTAGGACGCTTGTAGTGGAAGAGGGATGTAGCATCCAGCTGCCCTACATGGTCTAGAGCTTCAGCAAATAACTTCACCACCTGAGAACAGAAAAAAAGAATATTGATTGTTGTTTTAAAGTACAGGTATCTATAGATGACATTTTTGCCATACTACAAATAGATGCATTTACTCATATTAACCTTCTAATACTTTACTTTTCACATGAAACTGGACTTACAAAACATGGAGAAGTTTTCTAAGTGCAAAATAAATAGAATAGCAATAAATTGGGGATACTCTTAGAAATGAGCACCAGGACCCTGTCCTAGAAAGATTTTGAGTAAATCAAAAGTGATCGCAAGTTCTTCAATCAGTTGCAACTTTACAATATCTTGGGCGCAGATTTGTGAATGATATCATTCTCAAAGTACTTTGCCACTGATTAAAATCAAGAACATGACGGGCCCGCCCCCCCCCCCTCAGTGTTATTTAGGGTACGCGTATGCATGTTCCCTCCTTTTGAAAACACCCCCCTAAGTCCAGTGTGTAAAGTCAATACGGGCTGATTTTGTGTGTCTTACGAGCCGGACTTTGCTGTGCAAAAAGTACCCCTTTACCGGACATTTTGGGAACATGAATGCGGTCCCTCCGTTCCCAGAGTAGGGGAAGGGGGGGGGGCGGGATGACGGGACACTGAACTAACCTCAAAATTGGTGAAGAGAGGGACTGCGGAGTCGATAGCAGCTCGTCGTATAAGGAAGTTGTCCTTGACATACTTGGTGTTGTGGTTTGGAAGGTTGATGACGAGATCAATATCACCCTCATAGATCAACCTTGACAAAAGCAAAGAAAAAGAATAGATATGTAAGTATAATAACAGTTTGAAAGAACTCGTAAGACAGAACCTGAATTTATATGTATACACTGACTAATGGGACTTGTAGGACAAAGAGTAAGACGAAGAGTGACATAACATAATTTCAATATCTATTTTGTCCTGTGATATCGTTATTAGAGCTGACTGAAAATCTACAATATACACGGAAACTTATCTTTGTTAAAAACTATTCATTGTAACTGCAATATGAATTTCCTCCCTAAAGAGAATTGTATTTCATTCAAGAAATACATTTAGACATATCAATATGCACCAAGAAATGGATATAAAATACACATTCAGAGATATAAACATGCTTTCATACAGGCAGACAGGCAGGCATCAATACTGGTGTGTCTAGGTACGCTCAACTCAGGCAGCACTGTAACCTTGAAACGGCAGGAAAAATCTTGAGTGCTATTCTAGGTGCTTGATCGGGGGGTAGTATTCCAAGAATTAATAGTCTAGTCATATATTTTGATTAGTTACAGCCAGCCTTACTTTATTCTACATATCGTCCTTGTTTTCACGAAGTGACGGTAGTGAGGAAAATCGTCACGCAAAGTGAATGCAAATTTTTTCACTACCGTCACTTCGTGAAAACAGCGACGATATATTCTCTTGTCATGTGTACAATTTGTAATGTTTTGTTTGGTATATATTTGTAAAAGTGCAAAAGAAAAAGAAAATCAAACAGAAATAAATAAATCAAATCAAATCAAATATAGATAGGGATGACCAAGGGCATGCATTAGCACATGTGTTTTTAATCTGAAGATCCTCTGACTTGTCTGGCAGGAGTAGGATTAATAGACTTACTTGGTGGCATTTGTGGCATCACTCTTCTCGTGTAGATCAACTAGTGGCCAACCAACATTAGTGGTAGGAATGTTGTGGGCCTCCAGGTACGCTGCTGTTGCCTCCGTGGCATACAACTGAAAGTGAGTAATAGGGCATCATGTAGAGTTAATTGTATAATAACCAAGTTTATTGTCTCATTGATCCCTAATGATAAATAATAATAATATTTAGCTTTTATATAGCGCTTAATACAATGTCTCTAAGTGCTTTACAAATATGCTATTACCCCGGTCATTGGATTCAGTGCTTGCCCGCACACACTGTGTGCACAATCTCCACTCCCTGGGGAGCATTCCAGCCAGGCGTTACTTGACGCTCAAAAACTGTTTGACCAACAATGACGGTCGCATCCTACCGGGTACCCATTTAACACCTGGGTGGAGAGTAGCAAGTGCAGGTTAATATCTTGCCAAAGGATATTAGTGCCGTGTCGGGATTCGAACCCTCGACCTTCGCAACTCCAGTCAGATAAAGTCTGGGTCATGGCATGAATGTCCATTAAGAAGAATTTCATTGACATTGCACTCAATAGCCCAGTAGAAATGAGAAGCTGATTGAATGTGAGGTCTGTAATTTAACATAAAACGGTTCTACCGGTACATGAAATCATATGTTTGGTGTAAGGCTGCATCTGTTGACAACTACTCGAGAACGATTTCTCGTACTCGAATACTTGGCCGCCATATTTTCTTCTTTCCCGTTCACCTGGCACTGTCCAGGCCAATGCTTAACTGTGCCCGAGAGCTAGCGCTGGCATGGTACTGTGGGTAAAAATGTTTCCAGCTCAATCACTGTCAACTCACCACTCAGAAACTGGGACCAAATGTCCGGATTTCTGTTTGGACTCGGAGGAAAAGTCATCTTTGGTTTTAAAAACAGCATTGTTAAATATTATTATTATTATTAAATCGGCGCCTTCAACTGCAACTCGGAAGTAAAATCGCTGCGATATGATATACCCGGTAGAATACTTCCCACTATGTTCAGACAGTATACAAACTATGTACATTATAAATATAAGATGAGCTTTTGCATCTCCCTGCTTGTTGCCTCTTGTGAAGCTCCTTACTGGTCACACCTACATGAACCAACCATCAGTGCACAAAGACCACCTCTTTGTATAAAAAAGACTTCTTATCTCATTCTCCTACAGTGGTCTATCTATAAAGGTTGACAGTATTGAATTTTAACCCACTTAAGATTAGGCCCAAGATGACTTGGATTAAAGAGAATTTGGAATGCACGTTAAAATTAAAATAAATTCAACAGGTTTCCAATAATAATAATAATAATAATAAAACATTTATAGAGCGCAGAAACTATCCAACATCAAGTTTATATTCTACTGTGCTACAAGAGCTCCTGATATGCTTAGATTTACAGTTAATTGAAAAAATGTGCTTTCAGTTTAGATTTAAAGATATTCACGGATGGCGATTTCCCAACTTCAAATGGTAAGTTATTCCAGAGTTTTGGGGCTGCACAAGCAAATGCTCGATCACCTAGCATTATTTTTGTTTTGATAGATGGGATCTGCAGCAACAAAGTATCTTGAGAGCTGCGCAAGTTGCGATTGTGTGACTCACCTCATAACCCATCTGGTGGAACTTCATGGCGGTAGGAAGGAACTGAGATTGGAAGGTCTTCTGGATACCGATCATGATGGTCTTCTTGGGCATCTTGAATCCTGTGGAGAGCAAGGCTTTGAGGAATGCCGTTGGAACATTGGGACCAAAACATGCCACCTGAAAGTAAAAGGTACATAAAAGGTTTACTGCTATGAGACTTGATATCCTGCGGTTACAACTCATTTCCAATACGTATCTAGGACTGACTTTTGCAATAGAAGTTGAGGAATACTGTTGGAAATTTGGAAGCAAAAGAAAGATTGTATACATGTTCATACTACTCTTCTGGCTCTTGTCCTATACAGCTTTTTAACCATTGCAACTTTACCATGGAAAATTTCTCTCGTTTCATCACTCATTACAGAAAGCATGTCACCAGCCTAGATATCGAGAAACAAATCCTTTCAAGTAGTCAAACCTGTTTCAACATCCACCTGTATAGAAAGACCACCTGTCTAAAAAGACCACACTTTCTCTTGAGCAGAGTTTCATTTCTCACTAAAACATGTCCTAAAGGCATCTGTCAATCCTGACCACCTGCCTATAAAGGTCACTTGTTTTCTTGTTTTTCTTGAGTGGTCTTTATATACAGGTTTCTCTGTACAGCTATGAAGATGACTTGAAGGAAACCACACAATGACTTACCTCTCCCGTAGAGGCCATCTCGCATCTGAGCAGCGGATCAGCATCACGCAGTCTGGGCCAGGAGAACATCGGAGCCTGGATGATAGAATAAGAGTAGTATGCCATTAATTGAGAACTAGAGCAAATGCAGTGGGAAGACAACTCCAAAGGCTTGATAACAGATTAGTCCTACTTCATACTTATCCTGTTTCCTCTGCATTTGTTTATCTTTCCTCCATTATTACTGAATTAATGTTATTGGTACCGCCACTAGTATCGCAGCCATCAAATGCTGAGCATTTAAACATACTTTTACTGCTGCTACCGAGTTCCCACTGCCATTAAAATGCTCCGAGTAGCCAGCAAAATAGGACTCAAGCATAGTACATGTGACATTTTGTGTCTCGTATAACACAAAAATAGGTCTTGGCTTTGCGCAAAGCTAATCTTTCAACTCCAACTGCCTCATGGCTTGGGTGATCACCAACATGTCAACTAGACATACACCAAGTATTACTACTTCTTATATCATATAGGTTGCAAGTACTTTCAAACTGTTTTGTTTGAGAAATGTGTGTTGCCAAGGATCTTGGGTACATCAAAATTCAATATGCTCTAAAGATATCGATCCAACATTGGAACATTCAACAAAAATATCACTTTACCTTGATGCCAACGTATCCTTGAGGAACAAATGGGTTCTTGAGGCTTGGAAGGAGACTAGGGTCTATATGTTCTCCCACCATGATCTTGGTTGCTACGTTGATGAAATCACAGTTGATTGTCTTGGAGACGAACGGGAATGAACGAGAAGCTCGCAGATTGCACTCAATCACCTAGAATGAATTATTCAACAAACACAATGCCATTAACCAACAAACTATCAACTATCAGCCGAGCTGTCTTAAAGAAACATGTTCAAATTCGTAATGTTTCATCTCTATCAGGTCATTAAGAATTACATTTATACATATACATGTATGTAATTTCCTGCTATGCTGCATTCATTTGTTTGTGTATTCTTTTGTAGTTCTATTTCTACAGGGTCGCTTTGACCATCACAAAGTTACTTCCTACAAGGGCAATGTGACATAATTTACCAGCAATACTTTGTACTACTCTTATGGGAAGATTATGTGCTTACCAGATGAAATTATGCAATAAGGTATTATAATATATCTTATCTCTTTGTCTGAGTGAAGGAATGTGATACTGTCAATATAAAAGAGATTTGTGATTCTGACCTTGACTTCATCATTCTTGGCTAAGAACTGGATGTTGAATGGCCCTGAGATCTGGAAACGTTGAGCAATCTTGGCAGTCATATCCCTCACCTACATACCATAATACAAATATTCAACACTTATCAATTACTTTGAAGAATTTCCAATGACAACACAAATCATCAACAACAAACAAAACATTAAAAAACTAAACTAAATAAATGAAAGTAAAGTAAACACAAACAAACAAAAACAAACACAAACAAAAACAAACACAAACAAAGAAGAAAAATTCAAGGGCACAATTTAGGTAGATATATAGGTGAAGTTATCCCTGAACTGTTATATATTAATCATTTTGGGGGACTACACCCTAAATGTAACTAGTCAGGCTCTTCATACTTCATGTATATCCAAACAGCCTTGTGGATGGTTGCATGTTTCAGTCTTTTGACACTTATCATCGTTGTGATTGCATTTTAAGGAAAGAAAATATTTGTTGTGCATGTATCACATCGTTAACAAACTTATTTACCTTTTCTGTTGTTCACCATTAAGAGTATCACCACCACCACCATGAACATCACCATCATCATTATTATTATTATCATTTTCACTACCGTCACCCACCATCATCATTTTCATCATATTCACTATCAACATCACCACCACAGCCACCACAACCACCACCACCACCACAACCACCAAGACCACCAAGACCACCACAAACACCAAGACCACCACCACCACAACCACCACCACCACCTCAACCACCACCACCACCACCAAGACCACCACCACCACAACCACCACCACCACCTCAACCACCACCACCACCACCAAGACCACCACCACCACAACCACCACCACCACCACCACCACCACAACCACCACCACCACCTTCATCATCATCATCTTTACACTATTTGACATTGTATTTACCTTCCTCTGTTGTTCATCAGTAAGAGTATGAGGTGGTAGGATGAGAGTAGCATCTCCTGAATGTACTCCTGCATTCTCTACATGCTCTGTCACAGCATGAGCAACTACCTGCACACAGTAAAGAGAATGCATAACATCATCAGAAATACAGCATGCAAGTCCATAATTTCATATCTAGCACAATCTTAACCTCAGGCTTTGATACTTAAAGGGACTTGGTAACATTGTTCAGGTGAGAGATAAGGTTGCTAAGGTAGTGACTTCAATGCTAGATGTACAATTAAAGATAATCTGAACATTTGAGTGAAAACGGATCATTATTAATGATACAAATTGGGAAAAACTGATCTGAGCGATTCCTTAATTCTCCTAACTATTATTACAATTTAATTACATTTCAGGTGAATGTAAATCGTCACAAAGCAATAAATTGGCTCTACATACCATTCCAGACGTGTAATTGTTGACAGATTTGTAATAGCCTGTTTTATGTCTTTTTTCCATGGAAAAACGTTTGGGAAAATTCAAAAATGGTTGGGAGAATTTACTGTTGATCACTGTTAGAGTGTGTTGCACAGTGACACTTTCAAAGAAAACCATAGATATCTTCGTGGTTTGAGAATTTTGTCAGGATTTTTTGCATGTCAGAGGGTTGGTTAGTACAGTATAAGGAATATAATAAGTAACATTTTATACAAAAATTAAGCAATTTTTTCATCAACCTTCAATAATGTTACCGACTCACTTTAAATGACTTCAAAGTCAAAGAGAGAAACAGTGCAATGAAATGGATCATTCAAAAGTGCATTTTTTTTTTCTTCTGTAGCTTCTAATCAGCTATATTCACAAAAAGCAGCTAAAATGCTTTGTTTCATCAGGATTAAAGTCCAAGCAGAGAAATAAGATAATGCTCCATGATTTTTATGTTGGATCAATTGGTAACCTAATCAATGCAGATCACTATAATTTATCCGGATTGGAAAACAGGAACTGAAAGTGAAAAGATAAACAAACATCATGAGAACAAACAAAAAATAGCACTCACCTTGCCGTTCCTGGCCACAGCATCCATCTCAACCTCTCTGGCGCCCTCTATGAACTTGGTGATGACGACAGGATGTTCCTGGGATACATTGGTAGCTTCCTCCAAGAAGCCTTTCAGTTCTTCCGGGCCAAAGGCAACATTCATCGCTGACCCACTGTGTACAAAGATTTTTGATTAATTATCATAACATTCACAGAACTCAACAATGATAATTACAAAATTGTGATTGCACAATTTGTCTGACATGAATAAACTCAACAGTACTTGTAAAAGAGAAATGCCATTGAACCAATTTCACACCGTTCTACCAATGCCTACTTGAGTGCTGTTTAGGTTGAATGATATACGTCTCTAAGATCCTAGACTTGAAGGAATAAATACATGTACCTTCTTTGCTGGAGTACTCAAAGGAACATGATGGCACTTTACTTGATCATTCTATTTCATTATTTTTCTAAGGTACGTACCTGAGAACAAATGAAGGTCTGAGAAGACATGGATAGCCAACACTAGCAGCAAACTCGAGAGCTTCATCCTGCAAATCAAAGATACACAAATATAATGTCAAACTTTTGAATTTATGTGAGCGGTCACAATTTTCATATGATTGAGTAACACATTAGAAGACAAGTGTAGCTCAAAAAGAGATGATAGACCTATGAGACTGTTATCAGCCTTTTTACCAAAGAAGGAAAATATATATAAAGCATAAGTGATTCACAGATATTAGGAAGAGCAAAAGGACAAGTGCGCATTAGCATTTCTTTGCTTTTAAATCATATCTGTACTAGTTTATAGGAGGGATTAGACCGTCCTGCAAGGTCACTGGACTGGTGGTTATCTCATCAACTCAGTTCTCAATTAACATAAGAAAAAGAGGCATTGTTTCCTATATAGTGGGAGCAAGTAGCTACAAGTAGGACAGTGTGGCTTTCAATTTGAGCAGGTTTTAATATATTATCTGTTCATAAGAATGACATTTCTGACAATATTATGTATACAGCTTGGATTCGAGAGTATTAATATAATTATACTGAACAAGATGTGTTAATTCCAGATCATGCCAATTTCAGATACGACCAGTCAATTATAAAGTGTAATCCTTTAAAGCAAACAGAACAGAACAGAACAGAACAGAACAGTGCGTGATTGGAACCAGCTTAAAACAGAGACTATCGCCCACACTGACCCTGTCAAAGTCAAAATTGCCCCGACGTCCCCCCCCCCCCCCCCCCCATCTACAAATTAATACACCCTACCCGCACCTCCAGAGTATTTTGGAGGACCAACCAACAAAGAAGCAGGAATGAAATAAAGATTTTTTTTAAATGTTGTGTCTGAGGAATGTGTAATAACACTTCACAGATAGCTTACCAGTGATGCAAGGGCTCTCCAGGGGGCTTGATCAACATTAAGATCATCCAGAATGGCCGAGAAGATTGACCTACAAATATGAAGAAAACAAATAAATAATGAAGCATTTCTACTTCGTCTGTTACACAGAGACATACCGTATTTGCTGGCGTAAAGGCCGCAGTATTTTTGGAAGAGAAAATATCAAAAAGTCGGGGTGCGGCCTTTGCGGCGAAAGAGTAAAAAAAAAAAAAAAGGTAAGTCAAAACCAGCATAATTTTGCACATATAGGACTACGAACGGTACAATAACTATACCACTATGGTACAGGACATTTCCACACATCTTACCGACAATTTTATCTTGCATTGTTGACATGAAGACGAAAATAAACTTCCAAAAACAACATCTGCTGATAGATCTTGATCTAAGTTCGTGCCAATGCATTGCAAAAGTAAAAGAAGGGCCCGTTTAACGGAGCTGCCGCGAAGCATCTAGCCGAAGTCGCCATTTTGAATCCATTTCAATATATATAAAAGAGAAAACTGCAAAGATAGCATCGGGGATGGCTGAGCGGTCTAAGGCGGTGATTTGGATCACATCAACATTTGTAGGGGATGGTTCATATCCCGCCTCCGACAATTTTTTTATTTATTTATTTATTTTTTTTTTTTTTTTAATGTAAAAATCGGGGGTGCGGCCTATGCGGCGCTGCGGCCTTATCGCCGGCAAATACGGTACTAAAGCTGTTTTGTCTTGCACGCATCAAGAGTAAACCGTATGTTTCTCTTTGATGTAATTCTTTGATTTTGTAGTACTACTTCATCTGTTCCACAATTTGTCAAGGTTTTTCAATGGTTGTATAAATCAATAAATCAATCAAGAGTGAACCATATGTTTCTCTTTGATGTAATTCTTTGATTTTGTAGTACTACTTCTTCTGTTCCACAATTTGTCAAGGTTTTTCAATGGTTGTATAAATCTAAAATACTAGATGGGGGTTCTTAGGTATACAGACAGAATACATCAAGCTTGCAAATACATATATTACCTTTGAAGGTAATATATTCTTGATTAAAGGTATAGACCAGTTTTGGAAACGCCCCCCTCTCAAAAAAAGGAAATGGAAGCTCTTATTACCAATCATGTGAAAGAGCACGTTTTGACTAATACATGGTGATACAAATTTTGCCAGGAAACCGCTTACTAATTGAGATATTTGGTAAATTATCATATCTATCCGGCCTGGATAGATATCGCGTAGTCCCATATACACCTTTCTGTGTACAGTGCTTGTAACTTTACCAGCACTGGGCCAAATTTCTTATCATGTTGATGATTCCAGAACCTTGCAGTACACACCAATACTTATATGCTAGATGATCAACCTTTTTTGATCGATAACAGAACGTTTCTTTCACAATGCAATAGCATGACCAGAACTGGTATATACCTTTAAACAGTACAATAACGCAACAGATGATTTTAAAAAGTCAATAGCACTCACCTCTCTTCCACAGCATGGATCTGTAGAGGGCTGGTACCCAGGATGTTGACGCCATCATTGTAGAGAGGTAATGCTAGGTTGTTGGGTATCTGTCCACCCACGGATATGATCATTCCAGTACAACCCTGAAAAAACAAAAGTCATCACAGACGTAAGAATCAATGTATACTTTTTTTTGTTACAGAATGGTAGAGGCGTAGCATGTATCTAGTCATTAAAGGGGCCCTGGTATCATGCATATATTATCAGACAGAGCTCAGAATAAGGACGGGTGTATCAACACAAATACTTTCTGTGGATTGACAGATATTATTCATCATCGCTATGCCTGTTAATAACATCCACACAATTATACCTATTTACAAGTCAGATAACTTATTCATTACTACATGTATACATAAGAAAGTGCTTCTGAAGACAATTAAGGACTAGATACTGCTCATGGATGTGTTGATATTAACTGCTATTTACTCTGCATATCTGAAACACTATGTAGAATTTTTTTTTGTCAACCATGGGATATACATGTATCTTCTGCCCAATCAATCATTAAAACATTTAGGATTTTAAGTCAAAATATAAGTGTAGAAAGTTCAAAATAGTGGCCCAGAAAGGGATACTGTAAAAGTAGAAATATTTGCGGTACATTTATTTCTCGCGGATTTCGCGCTAAGAACGGCAATCACAAATTTTAGAACTTGCAAAAATATAAGCATGACTTCTTATGCGTGTTTTAAACGGGCTGAATTGCATGCAACGCGATTTTAAGAACCAGCGAATATGTTTTAGGGTGGCTCAGCGCGAAAATGACAGAGTTTACAGTATATCTTTGTTGAAATCATTGATACTATCTTTAAATTGCAGAAAAATATATTAATGTAGATGTATTTAACTATATTTAGCACCAAATGTAATGTTGCACTAAAGAGGCTCACACAAACTACTACCAATGTCCTTCTTAAAGTGGGGCTGCACTGCTTGTAGCTACACGTACTTGCCCCCTCTATATATCAAACAATACCTAAGCGGTACCCGTTGGTCCCTCATGGTCCCCTTTTTCTTATGTTAATTGAAAGCTGATTTGATGAGATAACCACCTGTCGGTGACCATGCAGGGAGGTCTAATCCCTCCTGGCCAAACTACTGCAGGTAGGCTTTAAGTAACTTATTTGAGATGGCCTTACCTCATGTTGGTAGATATCCAGAACCCTCTCCCGGGACAGCTCCTCAAAGTAAAGACGGTCACACTCATCAAAGTCTGTGCTGACCGTCTCAGGGTTGTGGTTGACCACGACGGTCTTACGGCCCATCTCACGGAGTGACCGGATACTGGACACTGCACACCAGTCAAACTCAACACTGCTACCTATTTGATGAAAGGTTTACATATTGCATGAGTAATACACCTGGAAAGTGAAATCAATGGTCAATGGTGTAGGATAATCTTCTCGAATCTTCTAGAAGATAACACACATTTCTATGCCTTCTGCCCAAATTATCTCAGGCTTAGAACTTAACAATTTGATATCAATTTATTTAATAACTTGGCTTTTGATAATTTTAACATTTAGGGCAAATAGGGAAGGCCTCAGTCCATCTCAATCCAATTGAACTAGAAATGAACAATTATACATGAGCATGTAGTAATGTAATGTCAAAAATCATACTAGCTGAGATTCTATATTTTTTTAATATCAAATTTCACAATAATTGTAAGTGTGCAACTTCTTCTGATGGACATGACTGACAATTTATGGAAATATGTATGACTGAAGCATATGGCAGCAATGCCTTCGATTAAACTTCTCCCAAAAGTGCATTCTTTCTTATTTGTTTCTTACCTATGTGATAAGGGCCACATCCAAGAACCATTGTACCTCTGTCATCAAATGAAATGTCATGTTCCTGCAACAAAACAAAAAAAGAAAATTTTGCATGTTTTATCTCTGATGTAAAAGAAAGGCATTTAATATATTTTTGAATTTCCAAGTTATATTTTACATTTTATGAATACTTTTCAATTTCTTTTATCTATCATGGAGAAATTTATACTACAAAAAAAAACCTGGTTGTCAACTTTCCAAGATAAGAACAATAACCAAACTATTAATTTCATATCGACATGAACAGTTTGATTGATTAATGAGGAATACTCTTTAACTTCATCCAAATGCATATTTGTGAGAAAAAACTGAAAGCCTGGGAACATGAGACAAGCCGTTTCTCACTTTTTCTCACTTTTTCTTCAGGTAGTTCCGGGTTGTTCTCAAAATAACTAAAGAACACTAGAAACTCCATGAATGAAATACAACAAGGGTAGGGTATAACATTTGTATCATCACTGTCTACTGTTGGCCAACTCCTAAACTACAAAAGGGTATGAAGGAGTTGTATATTCTCACCATGCCATTGTAAGTGCAGTAGAGATAGTTTGTCTTAGCTGGGTACTCAGCTGCCATTGTATCAATCTAAAAAGTAAAGCATTCACAAAGAAATATAAAATCAGTTAGATCCATGTAGAGGTGTTGTGGTCGAGTGGATATGCCACTGACTGTGGATCACAAGGTCCGCGGTTCGAGTCCCGCTGCGGGACTTATGTCCTTTGGCAAGACATTAATCTACATTTGCCACACTCGACCCAGGTGAGGTTAATGGGGAACTGGTAGGATTATTCCTTGAAATGCACTGTGCGCTGATAACGGCTGCCGGAGCTAAAGCTAGGGTAATGATTTGCATAGCTCTTTGGAAGCGCATATGAACGTTATAATGTGATATGTGCTATACAAGAACGGAATATTATTATTATTATCCTGGCAGAAATAACAAAATGATATGCTACCCCCAACTATAAGATTACCAAACCATGTAAAGGTGGATATAAACAAAAATAAAGTCTTGTGGATCTGGTACTTAAAGGAAAGTCTCAGCAAGAGAAATATTCTCAGAAGTCCTCAATTATACATCTTAACGTAAGGACATGATTTTCATTAAACATTATCCTACAGCATGTCACCGAGTGATGCCATTGTGAACTGTCCTATTGGTTGTGCTATTATCAAATTAACAAAAGATGATATGCTGATTTTTCTTGCTCATTTGTTGTTCAGCAAAATGCATATGTAATATATAGATTTCACAGCAAAACAGACAGGATGATGAGGTGACATTATTAGAATTTCATAACTCTTGATAAGAGGTTTGAGGAGCAGGTTTCTAATCTGCTTGACTCATTAATCCATATCCAGATACAAAAAGCTGAGAAGGGATAAGACTCATTAAAAGATGTAAGATCAAAAGTAGGTTACCAACCTGTTTGACCCACGGAGCAATGTCATGATAAAGTCTGAGTTTCCTAGCATCGGTCTCTCGGAGTCCTATCTTCTTGCCGATCTGTTTGTCGGAGAAACCGGCACTTTTGGCTTCCAGCAGAGTGGTACGGGGTACAGTTTGACTAAACCCAACATAAAAAACACACATATATATATAAAAAGTCACTACTCTACTTTAATCATCCTTTCTTGTAATGGCCAAAATTAAACTGATTGAATCTTTGCGCAGCACAAAACGTATGACCATTCAGTACAAGGGTCTGAAAATCAGACTATTTAGTTTATGGATTACAATCACTAAAGTCGATTCAACAACTAACGGTTGTTATTCCCCCACAAAAAGACATTTTTAAGCCATTTTGTTTTGAGGGAACTTCCAAATTAGTATTATCTTTCAAATGCCGTTGGAATTTAACCTTTTCATTTTTGGGGGCTACAAATGGGACAGACAAATCAAATGAAATCTCAACGAAATGGAGTTTGTGGAATACTTACGCATTGAATTCTCCCAGCTCATCATCTATGTCTTTGATTTTATCCAGCTTATGTAGGAACCACTTATCAATAGATGTCAAATCATGGATCTTATCAACTGAGAAACCATCTTGAAATGCCTGGGTAAATGAAAGGGTTCATTCAAAGTACATGTTGGAGCTTCGCATTGAGTATTCAGTCTTTGTACCATAAGGAAATTTAATTATATCTTGGAGCAATAGTTCTGATATTCAACCATATTCCATTTTATTTCATGTGGAGGTGTTGTGGTCTAGTGCCGCTGCGGCACTAATCATATGTCCTTTAGCAAGACATCAATCTACATTTGCCACACTCCACACATGTGAGGTAAATGGGTACCTGGCAGGAATTCATTACTTGAAATGCTAGAGCACCGTAATGGCTACCATCTTAAAGCCGGGGTAATAATTATGGAGCGCCAGATACAAAGATTTAAACATTGATAAATTCTATTGAATAATGATATAATATTATAACATTGGTCCCACTTCCAATGAGCAATACTTGAACAATATCCGCCAATTTGACAACATATAAACTTATTTACAATGTACAAGTTCCATTGCTTCATTTTTTAATATTTTTTTTTACTTTTTAGAACATACGATACAATGTAAAAATTGTGGGATCAACATAATTTTTTTAAATTTTAATTGTGGGGTCACCTGTAGCAATGTGTAATTCTCTGAGGGTTTGTGCAATTAACCAAGTTCATATGCATTTGATTAATTCTTCATTGACTTGTCCATACCAACATGTTAATATATGATGCACTGATATGTTTTACACTAATATGCATGTTAATGCCATAAATCGGTCTATCACTATCCAATTTTACAAGCTGGTTCTGTTACCTTGGCAATGGCATAGATACGGTTGCTAGACGGTACTCTGAGCTCGTCTTCCAGTTTGCCTGGTAGCTTCTTGCCACTGGGAAGGTCTGGGGTGAAGCCGTCTATAGAAGGGTGGATCATACGAAGTGCCTTCTGAAGACTCTCCTCAAAGGTACGCCCAATGGCCATCACCTACAGGAGGTAGATAAGGGGTAAATAGTTTCTCCTTTCAGTCATTGCTATTCATTATGTAATATGAAGGTGAATGAAAGGCTATATAATGCATGTATATGAAGATTCAAGCAAATTATTATTTGGTAGCAGCAACACTTGAATTAAGCATATATATAAATGGCTTTAATTTACATTTTGAATCATTGCTACCATTACAGGTCAAACTGGGAGTAATATAAAGGTGCATTAGATGTTTCAAAAACTTTGAGGGGCAAAATCACAAGAAGTGATGACAACCACTTCAAGCATATATAACATATATAAAGAAATATCAACTGGAATTTGTATTTGTGCTGTCCTGTGTTGTACCATGTTCTGTATACATCCATTTACTTTATTGAAATGATATTATTGTAAATATGTTATGTTGTTGAGTTTTATTTTCAATTAAAAAAAAATACCCCTCCCCCCTAACAAAAAAAAAAGTCATTCCCCAACAAAAGTTGCCAACAACTTTTTTTTTCATATAAAAAACAAATATGGAATTATTCAATGATAATCTAATTTCTACTGTCATCCAATATGGATTCTGTTGAAAGCCTCTAACATTCAAGTACAAGACAAGTGACTGACCTCTCCAACGCTCTTCATGGCGCTGCCAATCTGATTGGAGGTACCGTGGAAGCGGTCCAGGTCCCAACGAGGGATCTTGGTGACGATGTAGTCTAGACTAGGTTCAAAGCAGGCTGTGGTGGCCTGGGTAGTGCTGTTCTTGATGTCGGGAAGGCTGATCCCCAGGGCAAGCTTGGCAGCGATGAAGGCCAAAGGGTAGCTTTAACAATCAACACAACAATCAGACTAATCAAATGCACTGAAATGTACAATATAATGCACTATTGAATATAAGATACGATCTGTTCAACAAAATTATGCTAATATGCTCTGATGCAGCATGGAGGAAGAGAGACAACATAAATGTGTCTTGATAATTTTCTTACACTAAATATTGAAAGTGTAGAGATTGCCAGTTAAAGATGGGGAAAGAAAAGCAAAGAGAAATTACTATTTAAATTGAGGGGATATGATGCTGGCTGTTGGGAAACAAGAAAACAGAAGACGAGAAAAACAAGGATGCTACAGCTCTGGTGAAAGCCAAACGGTAATTACTTCCATATTTAAAAAATAGTATGAGCTAACATTCTTGTGGCTCTCAGCAGATGATATATGAATTTAATTGAATTGAATTGAATTTATTTATTCACCACCATTGAAAACAAAAAATATATATAAATGTACAATGACAATGTCAATATAACATAAATACATGACATGAATTATAAAAATACATGATCTACAGCGATATACATGTACATTATAAAAATATAAAGTAAATTTAGTGTCAAGAGTAAAACAATAAATGACTATTTAAAATGAGTTTGTGATCGATGGTAAAATAGAGTCAAAAGTAGCACATGTGCTAGTTGAGTCTGACTGTCGTTATCTAAAGCGTAAAATAAAGTTAATTGAAAAATACCTGTTGGGTTTCCAAATCCTATAAATAAGATTTGTGTATAATATGACAATTACAAAAACGAGACTGGTTGCTATATACAACTAAAGATAAATATGACAAGCCTCAATACTTACCCTGTGGCTTTAGAAGCCAGAGCAGAGCTCCTAGACAGCCTAGCGTTCACCTCGATGATGCAGTACTCCAGGGAAGTAGGATTGAGAGCATACTGGATGTTACACTCCCCTATGATACCAAGATGGCGGACACACTTGATGGCAGTCTCTCTCAGCATATGGTACTCCTGGTTGGATAGAGTCTGGCTAGGAGCAACAACTATCGAATCACCTGTGGATGAAACAGGGCCAATGTTCTCATGGTCAGACATGGACAATTTACAACATCAATGTGTGCATGGAAAATAAATGGAAACAAAACTCAACTAAAGACATACCGGTACCTATTACAATTTGTCGCTGTTTTTTATCTTTCCCAGTTAGAATCATGAACAGACATTTTAGGAGTTTTTCAGTCTCATTAGCGCCTTTGATTAGGCAACTACATATTGGCGCTATATAAATACCTTGATTGGATTGGATTGGATTGGAATTCATTATAAAGTGGTAATGTTGAGTTCTGGGAAGGTTCTGAAGACAGAGGAAAGTCCACCATGAACATTGAATGAAGCATTCAAAACAGGATTAGATCTAGGTAGAAATTACTGTGGTAAAATATACCTACTACTAAGACGTGGAGGGGGAAAGGGTTGTAACTTCATCAGACTCTTCCTTTTCTTAAGGGTAAACACATCTCAGACAGAACTCAATATCAAGTTACGTTTAATGGGCAATGTTTAACCCCATATTAGATGGCTCACTTTAAGACATGACTTGCTACCCCTCATAACTCTCAAGTATAAAGTCAAAGAAGGCCAAAGTTCTCTACATAATATACTACATTTCAGTTATGAATTGTTCCTTTTTGTGACGAACAAGTAAGAACTCAAAGAGGATTATCATTATACAACTTTAGAGAAAGTTCTCTAAATTATAGACATCGTTTTACCTACGACATGTTCCCTTTTGTAACTCCCAAATATGAACTTCAAACGCATCAGAATTCTCTGAGACTTACTTCCTTTTGTTACTCACCTGTATGTACTCCAAGTGGATCAAAGTTCTCCATGTTGCATACAGTGACACAGTTATCTGCAGCATCTCTGACGACCTCATACTCGACCTCCTTCCATCCTAGTAGAGACTGCTCTATCAAGAGCTGGTTGGACAAGGCTAGACCCTGAAGATATAAGATTAGACCAAATTCATTAAAATGTTATCACACATCAATATCTAGTCAAACCTGTCTATAGCGACCGCCAAAGGGAAACACAAAAAGTGGTCCTTGTAGACAGGTGGTCTTTGTAGACAGGTTCCTCTTATACATGTTTTAATGAGAAACCATTTTCAAGGGAAACAAAAAATGTGGTCTTTGTAGAGAGGTGGTCGTTATAGACAGGTGGTCACTAAGCAGGTTTGACAAGGCATTATTTATTTGCCCTTACTCACCGCCTAAACATGTACAAGCCCGATAGGCTTCAAGCTGAGCAAAAGACATATGAAATTGTCTAGAATTTGAATGTAAGAAAAGTTTACTCAGATACTGCTGTTTTTTTGTACGGTATTAAATACAAATTTGGCCAGAAAAGGCTGGATTGTGTATCAGCTTAATCAAATAAAAAATGAATGATATCTGTGCAAAAAGCAAGCAAAAATGAATAAATGTGTCCATAACCTTGTATTTGTGAGCCCAGTACTGTTTCGAAATTGCACATAATGCATATGTTCATGGTACCATATCTACGTTGCCCAATTTGAAATACAAATAAACTGAAAAGTGAGAAAGAAATCAGACAGATAGACATTGTTTAAAAGAGAAAACCTACATAGATAAGACAATAGTATGTAAGGTAGTAGAGATGTAAAGAGATTGTCCTACCCTTGTAGCAATCGCCCTCAGAGCTTCCTCATCCTCTGCGACCCCTGACCCAAGGCCTCCGAGGGCATACGCTGCCCTCACCATCACAGGATAGCCAATCTTTCTGGCGGCATCAATGGCATCAGATACCTTCAATGAAGATGATTAGAATTAAAAATAGCTGGCTTAAAGCCCAACTGCACTACTTATAGCTACTTGCGCCCTCTATATAGCAAATGGCGCCTAAGCGATGACCGTTGGTCCCCCATGGTCCCCTTTTTCTTATGTTAATTGAGAGCTGATTTGATGAGATAGCCACCTGTCAGTGACCATCCAGGGAGGTCTAATCCCTCCTGGCCAAACTAGTGCAGATAGTAGTAATTATAATCTGTTCGGAAAACATAATGTCATAATTAATGATATATTTTGTTTATCTTGATAAGTTTTATTGGTCAGAAAACACAATGATTTACAAAATATTGTTACATCGTTTTGCAGAAAAATAATGAATAATCATATTGTTTCACACTTACAATCTTGTGGTTTCACATTTCAGTGTAACATTATAATTAATGATATTGAGGAAAATGGGTATTGTCTTTATCAGGCCTAGTCTTTATGGATATATATGTACTTGCTTTAGGTTTCTTGATGGACACAGCACAATTTGATTCCAGTCAAGCCTACCACTGTAATCATTTAATGACTTAAGTTTAAATTTCAACCCCAAAAATGCATATTAAATGCTTTTTATCTTTCCGATTATTCAAACTCTAAAATGACAAATTGTTGCATCATGAAGAAATATAGCATGCCAAGTTCCAAAGAGTAATACTCTACACCTGGCTTCTCTGTTCTAAACAGGAAAGTTTCTGATACTTTGGCTAATCTAGAGGTAATCTTCTCTCTGTATGTCACATTGTACATAAACACAATACATGGATTGGGCAGGATTAACAACATTTCCCAACAATATGTTCCTAATCCTGCCTAATCTACCAGTATGTAATGTATTAATCCCCTGAGGTGTACAGATAGGATTACACCTTATGAAACACCACTTAATTGGCTTAAGTTTCTAAAGCTTTTCATTGAATAGTTGAGAAACTAATCTTGCAAAATCAAGTAATTTCATTATTGGCTTACCAGAAGAAACTCATTTTTAGCAATCTTTCCATGAACATTATACGACTGTTGTGTAGAAATGTACTACATGCATACAAAACATCTACAAAATAAATAATTAAAAAATAACTTGAACAAATAAAACAAGGGCCATCTCTTGGTACAAAAGCAATACCGGTGAACATGGCACAAACACAGAATGTTGAAGGGTCCTATAAAAGAGTACATACTCTCAATACATACAAATAGTACTATACTTACTGTTTCCACTGCTGCACTTGGAGCACTCTTCTCATTGATCTCCTTGAGCTTATCATTGAATGTCTGTCTATCCTCTGTAGCCATGATGGATTCAATGGGTGTACCTAACACCTGATACCAAGAAAACAAAGGGAAAAAAACAATAAGATATTACAAGGACAATGCTCTGAAAAAGTCAACAGGATCTGGACTATTAAGGTGTTTTATTTTATAACTAGACACTTTTGCTTATTTCATCACAAAACAAAGAGATACATTTTAAATATCAACAGATCAGCATTGAATTCATTGCACAAATCATTTATGACTTTATAAACATTTCTTGGTAACCACTATCACGATAACAAGTCAAAACTTCTGTTCCGAGTAAAAAACTTACCCGTACTCCATACTCTTGCAGGATCCCTCGCTTGTAGAGCTCCACCCCACAGTTGAGAGCTGTCTGGCCTCCCATGGAGAGCAGGATCCCATCAGGTTTCTCCCTCTTGATGACGTCGGTGACAAACTCAGGAGTGATGGGTACAAAGTAGACACTGTCGGCCTGCTTCTCACCGTACTCATTGGTCTGCACAGAAGCTATGTTGGGGTTCATCAGGATAGTCTTCACTTTCTCCTCCTACACAGACAAAAATGAGGAAAGTCATAAAACAAGTCATCTTGACCTCTGGTAATGATGAAAAAAAAACACATATAAATTGATCACTTAGAATCAAATGTAACTTACAGTCAATGTCCATAATTTCTGCCAATTCAAGTTGGTCAAAAATATCTAATAGATGAGTAATGAACAACAGCTTTGAAAATCAAGCTAGTATCCCTAAAAATCTAAAAAATTGCGTTTTTTAACAAATGTTTTATCAATCACCTTTCCCGCTACACCTAAAGAACGAATTGTTTAGAATAAATTACTCATGACTGGGTTCATTATTATAAGAAGCAATTCATCTGAATTCATGTAGATTTGATCATTACAAGAAAAAGCACCAGTACTAACTACCAACCTTGAGTGCCTTAATAGCTTGAGAGCCAGAGTAATCAAACTCTCCCGCTTGACCGATGGACAATCCTCCAGACCCTAGCATCAGTACCTTCTTGACCTCAGTCCTCTCAGCTCTCTTGAATGATGTGGTCAAGTTAGAAGTTAGATCTTTCATGGTCTTACCACTCCTAACCATGTCCATGAAATTGTCAAATAGAAACTGTGAGGGAACAAAAAGAGAAAAGCTCAGATGCGAGTGCAATTTTTGAAAGCAAATTGATTATATATTTTTGAAAATTAACATAACATTGACTTAAGGTATTCTTTAATGGAGATGTCATTAACTTCCACACTTTCAAAACTTGGTTTTTAAATGCATGAGTGTACGTTTTCAGAAAATAAGCATCATGAACCCACAAATGACAGCTTCAAAACACATGTATCCATCTTTTTTAAAAATAAAAACAATGACTCAAATTTCACGATGACATTCCATTCTAGTATCCTTATTATTAGGTATATCCAAGAAATGTAACATTATTGTAATATACAGAATAATATGACCCCATAAAGTATTTTTTTTAAATCAATTTATTTGCATGCTACAGTCAAACCTGTCTTATGTAGTTAAGAACCTGTCCACAACGACCACCTGCCTAACGCAACCAGCGGCCACTCATTTTGCTTTCGCTGGCCACTGAAAATGCCCACACAGCGGCCACCAGCGCCGGCCGTTTAGCGACCAAAAAACAACCATGAAGTGACCAGCAACAGCAGCGCTTAAACAGCCTATAAAGCTAGATCTAATGGTCATTTCCACATACAAAAATTATTCAACCCCAAGCTTTTAATGAAAAACATTTAATTGATTATGGTTTCTTGCACATTTCATGATTGGCTGCACCTATTGAAAACATAACAAAACAGCGTCATTGTCATGAACTTTACAATCGATGGCTCGCTGTTGAAGCTCGTTCTTTTTATTTGTTTAAAACAACTTTTGATATGTTTTTTTTTAAATGCCGGACAATTTCAAAGAAATAAAAATATGTTAAATCATTTCATATTTTTTATTTTGACTAAAAAACGTACAACTTTTTGTTTATTTCATTTTTAAACAACAAAAAGTAAAGTTGCATGGTTGGCATTATACATCGGCTTGCCGCCTAGTTTTCGGTCGACTGAGCCCTTATAAAGCCACAGAGAATTGTTCACGCACTGGCGTGTCTGCGAGAGGCCTTGGGATACAGCGGCGCGCTTTCAATCAATTATTCTAAATCTAAATTGCCTCCAACGCCAATCTGTCTACAACGACCACTAATTGTTTTTCCCTTTGGCGGTCGCTATTGACAGGTTTGACTGTATATCTGTGAAGAGATGAAAGGAGATGTAAGTGAATCCTTACCTCTGTGTCTGTCGGACCTCCTTTATGTTCAGGATGAAACTGTGCTGTGAAGATTGGCTTCGTCTTATGCATGATACCCTGAAAACATACAAGCGCAAAAGAATAATTTACAGAACTCATTCCAAAAGAATCCAAATAGATTTGATTCAAATTCATGCACAAGTCACTGAAATAAGAAAAACAGTGTCTGACGCAGTATTTATTCCCTAAAATGAACAGCTATGTCAGAAGAAATTTTCAGCCAATCTGAATTGCTGTGATTCATACCAAGCATGGATAAACAACATTTTTACTTGGCTTGGAAAAAAAACTTTGATGTATTGAATATCACATAATATACCTCTTCATATACCGTATTTGCCGGCGATAAGGCCGCAGCGCCGTATAGGCCGCACCCCCGATTTTGACATTTAAAAAAAAAAAAAAAAAAAAAAAAAAAATTGTTTTTTGTTGTTGGTTGTTGTTGTTGTTTTGTTGCCGAAAACCCACGCGGGGAAGGACCTTCATTTAACATCGAGGTGCAGTTACAGGCGCTGATTTGTGCTTGTAAACTTGTCACAAATAATAGTAACAATGTCGTTTTTAGAAGAATGTGTAAGATCATTAATGTGAATTAAAAACAATAGAGTACTAGGTCCTAGGATAGAACCTTGTGGTACACCATTTGTTATATAACAAAATTTGAGGAATTATTATTATAAACTACATATTGAGATCTATTAGAAAGATTACTTTCAAACCAAGATGACAGACAAATTTTAGTGTTGTTGTAGTTTCCGAGTGGTGAGTCAACACACTGATTACTGAGCTGGGAGACATTGCCAGGCATAGCGCCATAAATCGAAACTAAAAAAAAAAAAAAAAAAATTACTCTTTCGCCGCATAGGCCGCACCCCGACTTTTTGATATTTTCTCTTCCAAAAATACTGCGGCCTACCGTATTTGCTGGCGTATAGGCCGCAGTATTTTTGGAAGAGAAAATATCAAAAAGTCGGGGTGCGGGCTATGCGGCGAAAGAGTAAAAAAAATTTTTTTTTTTTTTTTTTAGTTTAGATTTATGGCGCTATGCCTGGCAATGTCTCCCAGCTCAGTAATCAGTGTGTTGACTCACCACTCGGAAACTACAACAACACAAAAATTTGTTTGTCATCTTGGTTTGAAAGTAATCTTTCTAATAGATCTCAATATGTAGTTTATAATAATAATTCCTCAATTTGTTTTATATAACAAATGGTGTACCACAAGGTTCTATCCTAGGACCTAGTACTCTATTGTTTTTAATTCACATTAATGATCTTACACATTCTTCTAAAAACGACATTGTTACTATTATTTGTGACAAGTTTACAAGCACAAATCAGCGCCTTTAACTGCACCTCGACGTTAAATGAAGGTCCTTCCCTGCGTGGGTTTTCGGCAACAAAACAACAACAACAACCCAAAAAACAAAAAACAAAAACGATTTTATTTTTTTTTTTTTTTTTTTTTTTTTTTTTTTTTTTTTTTTTTGTTGGTCAAAATCGGGGGTGCGGCCTTTACGGCGCTGCGGCCTTATCGCCGGCAAATACGGTATACGCCGGCAAATACGGTACTGTAGATTTTTTGAACCAGTAAAATGTTCGAATTATGAAGAAGAAAAAAACGACAACTCACCCATATTTATTTTGCAATTATAATTTTTTTAGCTATTACTATCTGTCAAATTTGATTGTTGTTCTGTAAAATCAAATCAATAAAATCAATAAAAAGAGATTGGATCATTTTGAAGTTCGAAGTGTAAATTAGTTTCTTACCTCATTAGTTTGATCATTGGCGTTGATGAAGACTGGTGTCCAATCTGGGGGTAACTTCTCACTGTCTATAGCAAAGCCATGGTTCTGAGATGTGATGAATGCTTGACCGGTCAAGATGTTGATTACTGGTTGGTTATGGCCCCTGTAAAATAAAGAATTCATAACAACTCTGCTAGTTTATAGCCATCTACATACATAGAGTGGGAACCATGAGGACACATTCAGAATCCTTTCAGATCTCAAAAAATATTAGTTTGAACATCACATCTGACAAAAGATGTCAATCATTTAAAATGTTAGTGTTCAGTGTCTAATAAACAAACTCATGAAGCGCAAACCTCACAAATTGCTTTTAAAGGTATAGACCAGTTCTGGTCATGCATTGTGAAGAAACGTGGTGGAATCGATCAGAAAAGGTTGATCATCTAGCATATAAGTATTGGTGTGTACTGCAAGGTTCTGGAATCATCAAAATGATAAGAAATTTGGCCCAGTCTTGGTAAAGTTACAAGCACTGTACCCAGAAAGATGTATATGGGACTACCCGATATCTATCCAGGCCGGATAGATATAATAATTTACCAAATATATCAATTAAAAGGCGGTTGCCTAGCAAAATTTGTATCATCACATATTAGTCAAAACATATTCTTTCACATGATTTGTAATAAGAGCTTCCATTACATTTTTTGAGAGGGGGGCGTTTCCAAAACTGGTCTATACCTTTAAGAAAAAGACCCTTCTGCTAGGGGTGGGGTTAGGTTTATGTCTCGGGGTAATATTTGTGATCATACCTGTTACCGAGAGGTAGCTTGTAGGATGGGGCACCAGCAGCTAAACCAGTCAGCTGATTGCCCATACAGATACCAAACAGGGGATTAGGATTCTCCTGAGCCAATACCTGAAAAGTGATTAGCCATGATATAAAAATATGTAATACAAGATACTTATATCACATCATAATATGGTTTGATTTGATTTGATTTATTGGTTTCTGCATCTTCTTTTTTCTTTTTCATCATACATTTTCATGAACATAATATGGTTTGATACAATATTTCAAGTGTATATAAATATGGTTACAAATATTTTTTCAAAACCTGTCCGGAAGATGTAAAAGCAGGATTAAAGGAGTGGCCAGAGTATTGTTATATCTATTGTTCAGTTGCGTAACAGTTTGTCACCAGGTTAAGAGATAAAGGCTCACAACAACTTAATTGACACAGTTAAAAGAGACATAGCTCAATTTAAATGCACTACATAGAGACCATAAATAAGAAAGAGTTACATGTACATCAAACAACTTATAAAACATCTATGTACCGCACTTAAACAGGGAGGTGTTTCACAAAGATCCTAATTTGAACTTATCTCTAAGATGGACTTAAAAATTATAGAAAGCAGTTAGCATCTATGAAATTTGTTTGTAACAGTTATTTTAAAAGGCATCAAATGTTGATTAAAATCATTCATACTTTCTATTATCAAGGAGGATTCATGTTCTTGATGTGGAATTATAAAAAAAAGTCTAAAGTACTTGAATTTCCACTTTTTAGTATATTTTATTTCAAGGCTACAAATGGCTCTCCATAATGTTTAAGTCCAACTTAGAGTTAACCCCCCAGATGTCTCAGCATTATTACTAATACATAAACCTGTAACCCTTTACTTACCTGTTTGAGATTATCTATAGCAGCAGTAGCCAGGGCTGGATCGCCGGGTCCATTAGATATAAATAGACCATCATACTCAATCTGATTGTAGTCATAATCCCATGGTACTAAATGTACTTCAGCTCCTCTCTGTGCAAAGAGGGAATACAACAATCAATTTTGAGTGTTAATAATGGCAGAATGATCAATCTCATAAGTGCACTTGTGAGTTTTAACACATACAAGTATGATGTACATAAACATGGGTAAGATGCATAGGATATCAAGCTGCTTGAAACAGAGATGGAAATATTTCCACAATATGGACTATGAGTACTCAAATAAAATCAAAATCTATATTAAATGAGCAACTTCAAATGAATACAGGACAGAGACCTAAACCTTGAATATCAAGATTTTGGGCCCTTTGTACAAACATACTTTCTACCTCTTTGCTATGGTAACCTCAGCGATTTAAAAAAAAAAAGCTTGACTTGATCAGTTTGACTTGATGGCAATATAAGTCTTAGCAGTAGACAAGCGTGAACTCTATCAGGCACAAGGACACATGGGTGCCCAGAATATATCCGGACCATAACATTTTTTTAAATTTCAACACTAGGCTCACACATACATACATTAAAAAATGTCAATGCGGATCCCTAAGAAGATAGACTGAGGAGCCTTGCAGTAGGTATAAGAATGTCAAGGCTTCAAAATGTCACAATTTAAACTCCATGGAGAACCGACTAACTGAACCACACTGATCTTTCATGAGAAAACACGACATCTTACTAACTCAAAACTGTGTGATGGCGACATACCTTGACCAGACTGCGAATGATGTTGTGCTTGATACCACAATCCACGGTAACAATCTTATGGGGATTCCCCTTGCCAAAGATTTTCACCTCCTTGGTAGAGACCTCTGCCATCAGGTTCCTTTCATTGGGGTTATCAAACTCTATAGGATCACCATCAAACTCTATCTTGCATAGGATGGTACCCTGAGAGGGAAAAATGAAATACAGTCAAACCTGTTTTAGTGACCACCCGTCTATAAAGACCACATTTCTAGTTTCCCTTGAAAATGTTTTTTCATTGAAACATGAACTATAGGCACCTGTACATAAAGACCAACTGCCTATGAAGACCACTTTTCTTGTCTCCCTTGGGTGGTCGTTATAGACAGGTTTCACTGTACAAGGAAAAATGTTAGCTGAAAGCAGTGTCCCAACTTATTTATAATACTCGATATAATGTACGCACTGTCTTAATCTACTTAATTCTGTTTCAACTGATACCTCAAAGCAGACTTCTACTTTGATTCCAACTTAATGATATAGGGCTACATCACACATTGAAATGTTTTTTTTTTCCAGTTCTGTATTTCAGCTCCTAGCTTGGTATAGAACTACAGAATATTTAAAAGATCTGGATGTTTCTAATCATTTCATTTTTTGGGTGAAAAATGGATAGTGTTTCTTGTTTTCATCAACTTCATGAAACAGAGCTGGAGCACACATTGTCTACATATCATACCTCCTGGCTCACCACAAAGTCATATTAAAGCATCTTTTAGACATACATATTGTTTATCCTTGATACAAACTGAAGGAACTTTCCTTGCAGTAAAACAGAAGGAATGGTTTGGATGAACACTCTGGCAGGTTGACAGTACACACTAAAATATTCATTACCCTTGTATGTACCCTGTATCCTTGTCAAGAAGAATTTACCCAGGGCTCAACACCAACAAGCACCCAGGAAAAGTCTGGAACCCTAACATTTTGAGATTTTTACATTGAGCTTGTACATACAGACTCTAAACAATTCAATCCGAACCCCTTTCCAGATAAGTGAGGGTAGCACCTTGAATTATCCTTGATATTTTTCTATCTACCCTCCCACAAGCTTGGTAAGAGCACCAAGTATGGTGTGAATTAGTGAGAACCCTGGCCATACCTTATCCCTGACTTTCTTTGTCAGCATCCTGGTATCGATCCCATAGAGGGCTGGTACTTCTTCCTCTGTGAGCCATTCCGAGAGAGACTTGACAGAGTTCCAGTGGCTGTAGTGGTAAGAGTAGTCCTGGACTAACATGCCTGTAGCCTGTATCAAGGGAAAAGACAGGAATTCAGTAAAAATAGCTTGATACTTCGTACAGAGTCTGTAGAAAGCTCACATCTCCTTCAAAGTTACTCCCTTCCTTTATTAAATCTATAAATGCACCAACTAGTTGCTACACCCAATTATAGAGGTAACTCATCTATAAAGATTACTTTCCATGAAAACAAGAATGATCAAAATGGCAAAATCTCTCTTTTCATAAAGAAGAGAATGATCTATTGGTTGAATTCTTGCATTACATTATTCCTTTTGACACATATATTTGCAGTTTGATTATTTCAGCTTATTGTTTCCTTCTTAATATTAAATTGTAGGGCCGTTATTTACATAAAAACACATTCATAGCAACTTTATTCAAAAGCAGAATTTGGGCATTAGTGTTAATTAAAACCTTTACTTCATATCATTTACCTGAATCTTCTCTGATTCTAGATGCATCATGAGACCATTTTCATCCCTAGCCTTGGTGTCTGGTACTCCATAGTTACCAACAATGGGATAGGTCAACATCAAGATTTGACCTCTGTAGCTTGGGTCGGTCAGTGACTCTGGGTACCTGGTAAGTACAACGAATAAATTCAATTCAATGTATTTATTTGTCAAGTGTGCTTTAAACATATACATTTTTGTTTCGCTCACATGTAAAATAAAGGCTCAGGTTTACAAAGAACAGATATATGATACAAACATGGATACATTTTGGTGATGATGAAATAATAGTCATATATACTTTTTGTTTGGTTACGGCTTGCTTCATTTACTTACTGTAAGTTACACAATTAAACTGTCTTCAGGCATATTTATAAATAAAAATTATTTACCACTATATACATGGAAAAATAAATCTTCCTGATCAGGTGTCAATGGTTAGATAGTTCAAATATTTTACTTAAAATCAAAAGGACGAGGATTCAAAGCCCAGTCTGACACTAATAACCATGGTTATAAATTTGCCACCCTCTGCCCGGTTGTAAATGGGTATGTGGTATGCTACACACACATGTATAGTGCTATATATGGTACATGTTGTAATTTCCATGTTACAAACTGTTATTTTTAACATCTGTGACTTTGAATAAAAACCTTCAACCCACATTTCAATTATTGTAAGATTAGGTAAAGATCTCATTGATTTACTTAATACCCAGGTAGGGTGCCGGCTACTTATTCTTCAGGTAAATGGTAACTGAAATGTGGGGTGAAGGTTTTTATTCAAAGTCACAGATGTAAAACAGTTTGTACCATGGGAATTACAACATGACTTGTACCATCTCCCCATCCTGACTCCCTTGAACACACCACTGAGTCTACCAGGGAAAGTTACAATGCTACAATAAAAAATGCAATTCCTGTTCACTTATGCATAAAAGTGTGGTTTAATAAACCATAAAATTCACTCGACAAGTCATGAATTTATCATATCACCCTCAATTTTGTAAGCTCCAAAGGATTTACCTCTCACAAATTGGAAGGCTAATTCCTGCGCAACCTAATTTGCATACCCTTTACAAAAGTGAGCAGTGCTGAATTATTTTCAGACTTTTTGGGGTCATATGAAAGTTGAGTTTATGAGCTTTCCAATCATATATTTTTTTATTCGGCAGCCATTTCAAAAGTGTATAGTTTTTTTTGGTACGCGCTGTATTTGGCCATGCAACTAAAACCAGAGTTATGATATTGGGAAACAAATGTAAGAAGCATCAGGGCATGTTGATTTGAATGCTAAACAAGAACCCACTATTGTAATTATTGAAAATATCTTTCTTCATCATTTGTTCATCATTTTAAATTCATGTAAATGCATTTCTGAAATTAACAATCTAAAGGATCATTAATGAAATGCCAATGCTACTACATGTAGTAATTTTAACCACAGATCTAAAATGTTTCGATATGACAGCTTACACTAAACAGGAATATGAGAAAATCCTGGTGTATAACCTTCAATTTACATGCATGATGATGCCGAGAATAAGCATTTTCTTGGTAAATAGGGATTAAAAATTTGAGCCCATGATGTTCCACGACAGGAGAAATAGCTAAGGATATTTAGAGCTGATGTTTCTTACCCTACAAGGCCTGTGTTGAAGACCAGCTCTCCAGCCACTGATTTGTGATGACCAAAGGAATAGCCGGTAAACGTAGTACCATCTTGGAGAATCAGATGAGCCGAAGTAGGCTGCAAAAATAATGAACATTGTAAGATGACTGTCTGGGTGGATAGGGACTTCATTTTCATTTTATTTTATTTTTGTATTACTCTGTATATATTTGTTTTAATGTCCAGTTTTGTAACATAAACATTGCATGATTCTTTATACAATTGTTGATTGTAAAAGACAACTGAACACACTGGTACACATGTAAATACTTCATGTTTTACAAGTAACTCATTAAAAGATAAACCAAAGAATATCTCGAACCTAATGTTTCTACACTATTTTAACATATTTGTTTGGTAAAGTGAAAAGTAGGCACTTTCTTTGATTTATTTAAAGAAAGTACATGTAATATAACCTTTTCTGTCAAGCAATGACAATGTCATCTTTCAAACACAAGTGTATCGTTAAGTTTCAAATCCTTTTTTTAATGATAAAGTATGGTGCCAAGTTTTACAAAACGCATAACTGTAACGATAATAGGGGCAATCTGCATAGCATTTTTAACAACTATTATTGTACTACACAGAACAAACAAGTTACTTGGAAAACTCTTTAAAAATCATCAATATCAATGAAAATAGGCTCTTTATTTCATGTGTTGCAGTACCTTCTGTTTCTCTTTCTGAAGACTAGAACTTGTCGAGAGGAACCTGGACTTGTTAGCAAGGTAGCGAGGGAGGGACCAAGTTTTCTTCAGAAATCCAGATACTGCTGTAAGATGAGCCATCCTACACAAAGGAAGAAAGCACTCTGCTAGGGCAACTCAAATTATTGATGATCTCCCAGCTCAACCTAATAATGATAACAAAATAATACAGAGTATTCAAAGTGCACCAACTCTTCATGAATGATGTAGTCAAGGCCGTGCAGGCGCTGCAGGGAAAAGTATCAATACATGAAAATACACAAAAGTCAGAGACAAGGTGGAAAAAACAAGTAGATTTACTGGAAAGCAATTTTTAAAAGATGAGTTTATAGAATATAGGGCATTCTAAAAGCAATGTACAGTAGGTCTACACTTGAAATACTAGGAAAGTCTTGGGGCAAGCGTTTCCATAGGTAAGGTCCTATAGATTCAACATTCCACCTGGTTAATAAATTAATTGATCAAGTCATTTTTTACCACATTGAGATTTTGTTGCCATCTAATACTGACGGCTTTTAAACTGTGTTTATTTATCAAAATATGAAGTGTCTAAATCAAATGGGGGGGTGGGGGATGGACGCTTCACTCTTTTTTCGGTAGTAAAAATTACTTCTAAAAGCAATCATTTAATTTATAGTCAATCTGAAGTTTATTTCGTGCTCTTTTTGAAAAGCAACCCCCCCCCCCCCCCCCCCCAGAATGAGCATTCCATCTCATTCAGCAGTAGCAGAAACATGCCCTTATTGTCACTAGACACAACATTCAATCATTGAATCAATGCGATGACGCCCATTATTATTTAGTTTGAAACACACTTCTATTGTTCTGGTCAAGAAAGGTGAAAGAATCCATCTGGATGAAACAGATAAATCCTTCACTGAATAGGGACTCGATCTGGCTATTCATTGTCACCTATACACGTATCTTTGCTCCAGACAGCAAGAAACTGTGAGAATAATTAGAAGTCCACAGGTGTGGACAAAAAGCTTGCCTACTAAATTTTTAGGTTGGTAGACTAGATCATCATCATCATCATATTATCGCATATAGACCTATATCACTTCAGAGTCCAGTAACAAATTTCCACATTTTTGTTCAATTCTTGACCAATATCAATGAGAAGGGAGAATACACTAGCAAACTTCGAAGGTATTCAGCATGAATTGCAGCAGGTACCGGAATGATTTTGTTTACATTTACTCTTCACGCCAGGATCATGAGAATGGTTGCCAATTACACAGCTTACAGATTAAGGCCAAGTGCATGGTTTCATTTTATCACCGAGCCTAGGCCTATGCTGCTTTTGTAAGCCTTACGTGCGTAACAATGACTACACTATGAATGAATTAACAGACAATAAGCAGAAGAGTGGATATGTCTGCCAGCTGGCGCTGGCGGCTGTTGTTGTGCCTTCTCAACATGCACAGCGCCCGATGCCATCCCCGGCCTTCTCGAGCGCTGGCCTAGAAAGTGACATACAAACTTACAAGTATACACCGGTTACGTATCGCTACGCTACCGCCTTTATCATAATTCAGGTTCATAGAAAAATCATAAAACTATTGTCTATATAATACTTACGATTTAAACTATCATGCCTATTCCTGCAAATGTGATGGAGAAGTAGGTCTGCCTCTCGTCTCCTCAATTTACACGTGGACAGATCTCCCTCTCTCTCGACTCTCTCTGTGTCTCTAGCTCTTCCAAGCGGTTACCCCGAGATCACGACCTTTCACATGCGCTGTGCACATGTTATTGTTGTTGTTATGCACTCAAGCACAGTATTATGTGAACCCAGGGAGTCCCTGATGAACCTGGGATGAACCATAGCTAGCCGAGTGAGCTGGCATTTATTGTCATATTAACAAATAAAAACACTAAAACAAAAATTGTCATAATAAAAGCATTGTGGTCAAATTAGCGGGGCGTCTTGAGATCGGTGTAAAAAGGGGTGTGGCTTCTGAGAGGTAAGGATTCGGCTTGTAGAACTTGAACTTGTTCACTCAAGGACAAGTCGGGGTATTGCATCATTCTTGCATCATAGGTCATTCATGTTATTTTCAATAATTTGTTTTCTTCAATGATTTAATTGGGAATAGTTGAACCCATTCACAAGGAAACCACTTGCCTGATAAATATAGAAGGATATTTTTCATCATTTTTATGCTCACACGTTGTCACAATGCACTTCGGCTCTAATTCCACAGGGCGAAAAGGGCTATATATAAAGCGTGCATATTATGTGCCATAATGTCGGAGCCCTCCCCCCCCCCCCAAAAAAAAAGGCACCGCCAGGGTAATATATCATATCATCATGATAATAATAATGTATGGGCCCTTACCAGGGAGATAAGAGTTTAAACTCTCATCTCTGCCCTTACCAAGTTTTATAACGTTATGTATATGTGAAACAAATATTTTCCAATTTATGTTTCTAGAGAATGGAAATTATATGCAGCCAAGGCCCTATAATTTAACCTGTTCACATTTCATTCTTGAATTACGAAATACACACAAATTTACAAGGAGTATGAATAATATCACATTTATATAGCACTGACTTATAAAGGCCGGCCCCGGGATTTGCAACCCCCTCAAAAACTTATCTCAAAATTTATCTGTAGCAGCAAGTTGAGTTTAAGAGAGTAGGCTACACACATAAATGCAAAATTTCAGATCAAAAGAAAATAGTTTTTCTCTCTACATAGTGAGTGAAAATTGAAGCCCTCATTTTGTAGCAACAAAATTGGGGTGAATAAAGAACTGTCAGTTGCAAAATTCAAAATAAAAAAGAAAAATAACTGTTATTTGGCAAAAAAAATGTATATTTTTTCATCATACTTTTCTTTTTGGGCCTCATAAAAGTTTTTAGATTTTTACCGTGCAAATCCCTGCAATGCCCTACGTCTATTTTCACTTTGCCTATGACTGAGTATGTAAATATGATTAGCTTCTGACTCCTGAACACTAAGCTGTTCGTGTGTGCTTGTGTGGTATAGACTATAAAGAAGTAGGCCTATAATTTCATGTGGCCATGTGGGGGGGGGGGGGGGGGCTAAAGGTCCAGGATATTTTGCCCATTCTGACAATCTTGCCCCGTCCCTAAAATGCATATGTGGCTAGGATTGGGGTCACATATGGACTGTATAAAAAGACTGACGACAAGTGCACAATACAAACAAATATGTGGCAATTAAGTAACATAAAAAGAAGATTACCTATTGGCATTTTTCAGAAGACAGTCAATATTTATTTACCAAAGCACCTGGATATGTTTCATATATATAATTAAATTCAGAATGTTAGATTTTATTGAATTGATTTTAGAATCAATGTCAATCTTGTAGTAATAATTCATCGTTTTGGAATCTCATATATTGATGTCCCCAAAATAACTACTTAGGTGTCCCCCTATGGATCGCTTTATCAAGTCATTTATACTTCCATCGATCCTGCACCAGGGTCGAGAAGTTTCGTTTCCCGCCCGCCGCCCCCCCCCCCCCCCCCCCCATTCAGTGTTATTTAGGGTACGCGTGTATGCTTGTTCCCTCAATCTCACGACTGCCAACAATTCTTAACGCAATGGGATCTCCCCCTACTAACTCGCCGACAGCCAACGATGGAGGCGGAAAAGGCGGCGGCCAGGGGTAGAAGTCAGTGGTGGGCGTACGAGTTCATTGATACACCCATGATTGCCCCCAATTCAGAGTTTCAGCGTTTTCCAGCTTCGACTGCACTGGAAAGCTTGATTTGGTACCCAATATATTATAATCTTGTGGTATCCCCCCCCCTAAACATGGGTCCCATTTGTTACAAAAATAGCACTAAACAATTAATAGCCCATTTTCCCAAAGTTTTCGGGTGTTTGCATGGAAAAAATTACTCTATTAGTGCATCCACATCAATACTATCAATATAACTTGGAGGCTGGTGTGAGGAAATAAGTTTCTTAGGGGGAAAATGGGAAATGTATATTATCAATATAAAGAAAACAGGGGCGGCGCCAGGTTATTTTGTTAGAGGGGCGAATGGGCGTGCCACGCAGGGGGTGTGCCCCCTCAGAAGTTGAAGTTTTTTTTTTAATTGATGGATAAATGGCTCGATTTGGTGCTTACTTTTTGCCAAAGAAAAAAGAAAAACAGTCTCCAAGTTCAACTAACAAGAACAATATTTTCAGAAGGGTTGTTATAGATGAATTTGTCGTTTCCATTGAACAATCAGCCATAAGCTTTAGGAGATATAAGGGATTAATTTGATTTTTTTTTTCAGTTGGTGAAAGGTTTTTCATTGTAAACCAATGTTTAAACCGGAAATGTGAATGTAATAATGACTCGTCTAAATCTGATCACCCCATTTGGCTTGCTTTTTCTCTCCTTTTCTTCATTTTCTCTATCTTTATTTTTTTCCCTCTCCCCCACCCTCCCTTACGTCATAATTTGCATTTTATAGTTCTCTTTCTCATGGCCTTCCTCTTTTTCGTCCCCTTCCTTTTTACTTCTCCTTCCCTTCCTCTTTCCTTTTTTCAAAATGATAGGGGGGGCGGCTGCCCCCCTGCGGCGCCGCCCCCTGAAAGAAAACAATTAGTGGATAGTGAGACAATGACGTCACAGACTCATGAGCGAGTTGCCAATTTGTCTTGTAATTTTCAAAGTTTTTCATGTCATTAAAAATGTATAACTTATCAGTTATCCAATTTTTTTTTGGATCGGTTTGTATGATTTTTCTGCTTCTATTGAAATTAAGTTTTTTTTTGGAGTGGACTTGCCCTTTAAGGGATTTACAGACTAACAATAGTAATTTATTCTGGTCATAGTTGGTTGGAATGCTGTGGGCAAACATGTCCCTCTCTCCCCCCAAAAAACCCACATACACACACGCTCAAAATTGATAAATAAATAAATTTAATGTAGAAAGTGAATGCAAGAAACCCCATCCACAACCCCCCCCCCCCCCCCAACAAAAAACAAACAAAAAAAATTCTCCTGTCCATCTCTCTTCCTCCCCTCCTCTCTTTTCTTCTCTCTTCCCCTTCCTCTATAACATGACCTCAACAAACTTTACAAATTTGATACAACTGTAGAGACCAACACTTCGTATTTCAATTCAAATTCAGACCAAATACATTGTTCAATTTATAAGCAAGTAATTACATCACCAAAATATCAATGGCGAAAAGTATTTTGCCCTTGAAAAATTTACGTAAGCGGTAGCACGACGTGTAGCTTAAGAAAGCAGACTAATCAATGCTACACACAATTGAAGCTCTAAGGAAAAGTTTGGGCAAAACTTTCTTTATAATCACTACACTGTACTGTACATTCACTTTAAATAACTTTTTTATCAGAGGCTTCATGTGTACATGCATATATGGAAGAAAACACTAACAATGTCAGTGGTGAATTTGCAGACTTAATCCCTAGTTTTCTAGAAGGTGACATTTTAAGAAGAAAAAAATAAAACTGCACCAACTTATGTTTCTAGCATTCTTCTTTCCTTATCAAACAAGTCATACAGTTAACTCTGCATTTGTAAGTCAAACCAGTTATTACCACAAAAAACATTCCACTAAGAGGAACTCAACTCGTGTGACTTCGTGTTAATATGCAGAGTTAACCAAATTAATGCAATGTATTTCTGAACAGGCATTTAAATATCAGAAGCAACGCTGCTATGAATGTTTGAAATAAAGAATACTAGATGGGCATCTTGAATGGAAAAGTTTTGTCACTGAATTAATATGGGGAAAACTATCATCTATTTATATATGTGTAACATAAAAATTTCTAGTCTCTTAGAAACATACAGTACATTTCGATTTCTGAACAGTTTTTAAGATACATTCATTACATTATGGGTAACATACATGTATGTGTTAATCAATAACATTCTTTTCAATCTTTGGACTTGGGCATTTTTTTTTCTCACTACTATATTATATACAAGCCCCAAATCAGGAATCCATTGAGAAAGATGAACAGTAATCTCTTTCTATTATAACACATACATGTACATTGTGCATACTGGCCGACAGTGCAGATGAATATAAATAAACAATTCATAGAAATATATACAGCAATATATGTAAAGTTTAACCCACTAATGTATGATGTGTCCTGCCTACAACAACACTTTACAACTTCAGAATAAAACAATTTTGTACCAAAATAGATAAAGTTTGTTCATGGAACTACATGCACATATACAGTATGTGAACCTAAACAGATTACTGGGAAGTCAAGTAGTTTGTTAGTCCTGCTGAATCATAGACAGTTTGTACTGAGATTGGTGCAATACCACTGCTGGATGCTTGGTAGACCTGCTCAATAACCTGATACTCTGCACCTTCAGAGGATTGAGAGACGACTTGACCATGACTCTCTTGAGCCGCTGCTGCAGCCATCTCCTGGACATCCTGACTACTGGACATCTGGACGATCCGAACCACTTGAGTGACCGGCATCAAGTCACCGGCATCTTCAAGCGTTGTAGTGGCAATAAGAGTCTCCCTCTTGTCATCCGCATGTGTGCGCTCGTGACGAAGAAGGGCACTGTTGTCAGTGTATGTACGGTCACAAATATTACATCGAAAGGGCTTGTCATCGAAGTGCGTGCGCTCGTGGCGTTTCATGGCATGACTAACTGTGAAAGTACGTCCACAGTAGGTACAGACGAATGGCTTGTTACCAGTGTGAGTACGCTCATGACGGCGGAGTGTCCCACTCTCAGAGAAGGCACGTCCACAGTACTGACAAACGAATGGTTTCTCCCCAGAATGAACCCGAGCATGACGTTTGAAGTTGCTGATGCAAGAGAACACCTTGTTGCAGGACTTGCACTTAAACTCTGGGTCATCAGTATGTGTCAACTCATGTTTGCGCAGGTACCAATTCTCACTGAAGACCTTTCCACAATATGAGCACATGTGCCTAGGCTTATCTTTTTCATCAACATGAGTCTTGAAGTGCTGCTTCAAATAGTGAAGTAAGGCAAATGATTTGTTACAGTGCATGCAGGTGTAAGGTTTTTCCTCTGTATGGGTGGTCTGATGACGCTTAAAGTTACTCATTGTTGAAAAAAACTTGTGGCACACCGGGCACTCATATGCATTGGTATCCTGTTCTCCATCATTATGGGACCTCTCGTGTCGCCTCACATTTCGAATGCGATCAAAAGTACGATCACAATACTGGCATTTATATGCACCAGGTCCATCATCAGGATTATCTTCATGCGTCTGCTCGTGCTTTCTCAGCATCCAACGATCGCTGTAGCATTTGCCACATTGATAACAAATAAAAGGTTTGTCCTTATTACTGCGGTGGACACGCTCATGCTGCTGCAGATAGGACTGCAAGGTAAAGGCCTTACCGCAATGCATGCAGATAAACGATTTATCCCCTGAATGAGTCTTTTCATGGCGCACTAGGTTACTCTTATAACCAAAGGATTTTTTGCAGAAACTGCAGCGAAAAGGATTGTCCTCATCAAAGTCATCTGTCGCATCACTTTCTATGCCAGATCCTAGATCTTCGTCCTCATCAGAACCTCCACCTCCAAGCCCATGGAATTCAATGTGATCTTTTTGAACCAAGTCCTCTCCACAGAATTCAAAGATCTGGATGGTTTTCAGCACAGATTCTGTTTCTTCATCAAAGAGATCACTGACTGCCTCATCTATTTCAGATGCCTGTTTCTCCATTTCACCGTCTAAGGTATTTCTGGTTTCACCAGCATCTGTCTCTTCATCCATTGCTTTACTGGATGTAGCTTCATCTAATTCAGTGCTCGATGTAGCAACGCCATCACCAGCAGTAGAGTCCTTGTTGTCAGCATCAGTCTCTGTTGTTTCAGAAGCAATAGGTTGGGTAGCCTCCTTGTTGCTAGTTTCAGATTCCTCTACGGTGTCCTGTGCTGATTGGGAAACATGCTCTGGTTGCATAACTGCATCTGCTACCTGACTACTGTCATCCTCTGCACTCTCCATTCTGAAACACCTACATGAGTGGAAACAAAACAAAGATAAATGATTATCAGTTACACATGTACAATGGACATATGTACCAAATTGCAATGTAGAGTTGTTGAGGGAAAAACAACAGATATTCTGATGCTGGTATTCACATGGTATTAAAGGGATATTAAAGGAATAGCCTACACTGCAAATTTAGGGAGTAGTACAGTCAAACCTGCTTTAGTGACCACCTGTCTATAACGACCATATTTTTTGTTTTCCTTGAAAATGGCTTTTGATTATAATAATACTCAGTTTTTATATAGCGCTTATTAGAATCACTATAAGCGCTTCCAAACTTGGAGATTATTTCCACGGCTTTACATGTAGCTGTGCTGCCATTGCGACGCTCTAGCATACATTGAAACACATACTAAAGGAACCTATCTTCAAAGACCACCTGTCTACAAAGGTCACTGTTTGTGTTTCCCTTGGGCGGTCACTATACAATAGACCTCTCGACAGGTTTGACTGTAGGCCTATATTTTTTTCTAAGTTTAACGACACTTAATTCTTTAAGTACTTCTTGGGGGAAAATCGTCAATAGTAACAATTGAAAACATTGAATTATATCTCACTTCACACACACAAAAAACATGAGAAATGGCTATTTGTGCTGACGGCATAGTCTATGTCAAGAACCTCCAAACAATGAATTGAGCAAATTAGGCCTATATAATGCAGACCTAAGCGTAGATTTGCCACTTTGTATTAAATAACGCAAACTCACAGGGAGTCGCTAACACCGAGAACTAGTGGATATAGTCTACTGTAAATGTACCAAGTTCAGAGACGCCAAGTTCAAAGATCAGCAATGAGTGACATTTTCATGATTCGGCGCGCGAGCGCGCATGCTAGGGTATAACACACGTATAAGGTATAGCGTTTTTTCAAAATCTAGCGCGTGCGTCGTGCGTAAGATTTTCAGACCCTCGAAATGCGTGATACTTGGTAGCTCTGTGAATGTGATATGATACTTCGTCCAAGTAATTTGGGTAGTACTGAAGAAATATAATGTTAATAAATAATAACATTATTCATGGCATGGGCATGGTCGTGGAAATCACCACGACCTGCCTTGCCTTGCAGCTGGCATTTGAAGTGTGGCTTGTTTGAGCAATGACGCTTGATCACCCAACACAAAAGTGAAGGGGTAGGGACTGCACAATTTGTTGATGTTTGTATGACAATTTAATTAATCAAATTGATTAATTTTAGTTGGGCACATACAACAACATGCAGCATATTATTTCAATTGGTGAACAATGTAATAATGACATCATATGATTTGTTTCTTAGAGTTAGGGGAATATCTGGAGTAAACCGGCAAAGCGAATTTTGTCTCGGTAATTTGGCAACGATTGGCAATACACAGTCCAGTCTTAGTCAATACGTTGCCGTTCAAAGGCCCCACAAAAAATGAAGACTAAAACAAAATATGATGAAAACATTTTACATTAAGAATTTCACTATACATTACACGACAATATTTACCTTTGTACACAATCGGAGAACCCTCAAGAAGTTTAGCATGAATTGCAAAAAGCACACGGAAGAACTTTCCAAAATGGCCACAAAAATGGCAACGCACCCAGGATTTTTCCAACAAGTACTAGTGCGCATGCGTGAATCTTACCGCGCCCGCGCATTTCGATTGATCATAATTGATTGGCTGGGTTTCAAAGTTTCAATTTTCAAGTTTCAAGTTTTATTTATCTTTCTTTCAGAACACACATTACAAATATGACTTCAGAGGCGGCGCTCCCGGGGGGGGGGGAGGGGGAGCATTTTTTCAAGTACCCTAAAAGTGCCCCTTTTTACATAGGAAAAGTGCCCCTATTAATTTTTAAAAGTGCCCCTTCCCCTTCTCATAATTACCACTTTTCGTCTTTGATAAGTGCCCCGTTTGATTTAACATGTGCCTCTTTTTCTTTTTAATAAAAGCCACTTCCCCTTCTCATTACCCTTTGAACAATGATATGTGCCCAATTTCCTTTATAATAAAGAACCTATCCCTTTTTCATAAATGCCCCTTTTCACTTCTCATAAATGCCCCCTATCAAAATCTGATGGGTGCCTCTTTTCCGTCGACAAGTGCTCATTTCCTTTTCATCCCTGGTGCATGCCTCTTTTTTTAGGTGTAAGAAGTGCCCCATTTTCACCTCTGATTATTAGCCTTTGTACTTTGACACGTGCTCCTTTTCTTTTATAATAAGTGTCTTAACCCTTTCGATAAGTGTCCCCTTTTCCTCTCATCATTAAACGTGCCCCTAATTTCAAGCGACTAAAAGCAATTTCCCCCAAAGCTCGCTCGCTACGCTCTCTCGTAAATATAGATGTTATAACCCAGGTCGAAAATCCCATAGAGACCAATAGAGACCATTAGAAAAATTCTATTGGTCTCTAATGGTTTCTGTTGGAGTCTATTGGTTTCTGTTGGACCCATAGAATTAAATCCAATAGAGACCATTCAAACCATCAGAAACCAATAGAAACCAATAGCACCCATAGAAACCAATAGAAATAGAAACCAATAGGACCAATAGAAACCAATAAGACCAATAGAAACCAATAAGACCAATAGAAACCAATAGGACCAATAGGACCAATAGAAACCAATAGGACCAATATAAACCATAAGACCAATAGAAACCGCAATAGAACCGATAGGACCAATAGGACCAATAGGACCAATAGGACCGATAGGACCAATAGAAAACCAATGAGACCAATAGAACCCAATGGGACCAATAGAAACCAATAGGTCCAATAGAAACCAATATAAACCAACAGCTAAATCTATCTCATGCATATTCATGATTACTTTATACGTGTTCACAGAAAATGACATTTATCATAATTTGTTAAGCAACTTATGACAATGTACATCAATTTTGTGATTTTTATTTTCTTTCGGCAACTAATGACCAATAGATTATTTATTTAATCATTTTACAATTTCATTCACGTTTTAGCAATAGATATATTGATTATAATGATTACTAACCAAAAAACAATTCATGTATGTTTATTATATAGAATAGTAGCCTACAAGCCTTCAGTTAAAATAAAAGATATTCTTAAACTCACTTCAAGTGATCTATGTGATGAAGTTAATGCAATTGAGATTAGAATATACTTTTTTTGGTGGACAGTTGCTAAAATCGATTTTGATTTATCATTATTGATTTACCAATAGTAGCCATTGGACTATTGGTTTCAATAGGGAATTCAGAATATGGGACCATTAGAAACCCATAGAAAGATCTCTAATGGACCAACAGGAACCCATAGAAAATATCTAATGGACCAACAGAAACCCATCATAGAAGAAAATATCTAATGGACCAACAGAAACCCATAGAAGACATGGGTGGGATGCTGGTCCAATAGAAGCTTTTTGTTGGTCCATCAGCATTTCTTTCTGTGGGTTTGTGTTGGTCCAATGGATATTTTCTAATGGTTTCTGTGGGTCCAATAGATATTTTCTAATGGTTTCTGTGGGTCCATCATTTCACTTTCCCTATTGAAACCATTAGACACCAATAGCTCTAATGGTTTCTGATGGTCCAATAGAATCAGATCCTAATGGAATTTCGACCTGGGAATTATGTAACTGATCAAAGATCATTTCAGTCTTCCGTTATGAGAATGTGCTTATAACCCCATTAGGATTGGGTTTTTCCTCTTTGATTTAAAAAAATAAAAAAATAAAATTGATGGGGGGTTCGACCCCCCCCCCCCCCCCTGCGTACGTGCCTGCTGACCATACAATAAAAGAGGCACTTATGGGAATGAAAAAGGGTCACTAATGATAAAGGGAAATCAGATCAGATTTAATAGGGCATTTATCGGAGGTGAGAGGGGTCTTTTATGAAAAGAGGGAAGTGGCTCTTATTAACAAGAAAAAAGAGCATTTATTAGGAAGGAAAAGAAGGACGTGTCAAAATAAAAGGGGCATTTATAAGAGATGAAAAGTGCACTTATCAGGAGGGGAAGGGGCATTTGTCAAAGTAAAACGAGTATCTCTCAGAATTGAATAGGGTCATTTACAAGAGATGAAAAGGGGCATCTATGAGAAGGGAAGGGGGCTCTTTTTTAAATGGGAGCACTTATCAAAAGGAAAAGGGGTACTTACTAAAAAGGAAAGGGGGCACATATGAAAATATAAGGTGCGCTTATCCGAGTTAAAAAGGGGTAGTTATTAAAAGAGGAAGGGGTACTTTTTACAAAGGAATAGGGAACTTGTCAAAGCAAAAGGGGAAGTTGTGAAAGCAAAAGGGGAACCTCTCAGAATTGAATAGGGCAATTATCAGAGGTGAAGGGGGCGCTCATCAAAAGGGAAAAGGGGAACTTACTAGTGATTAAAAAAGGCACTTATGAAAATGGAAAATGGACACTTCTTGCAAAGGAAAATAGGAACTTGTCAAAATAAAAGGGGCACTTATCAGAAGTGGAAAGGGGAAGAATCAATTAAAAAAAAACTAATATGGGCACTTGTTAAAGTAAAAGGAGCACTTTTCCTTTATAAAAAGGGGCACTACTAACAAAGTTAAAGGGGCACTTTTCCTCTGTAAAAAGGGCACTTTTGGGGTACTTGAAAAAGTGGGGGCCCTGTGCCCCCCCCCCCCCCCCCCCCCGGAGCGCCACCATAACAAAATATAACAGTTTGCTCCTTGTTCTTCAGTGAATATTGCTTATACATTGTATTCACAACACTAAAGATGTTCACCATTACCAACACCCGAATCATCCTTTCCAAAATCCTTCTTATCCTCTTCCACAATATCATCATCAATAGCAGTATCCGCATCATCAACAACACCACCACCACCATCATCAAAACAATAACACTGTTTGCTTCTTGTTCTTCAGTGAATATTGCTTATACATTGTGTTCACAACACAAAAGAGTTTCACCTTTACCAACACCTCCCAATCCTCCTTTTCAAAATCTTTCTCATCCTCTTTCACAACATCATCAATAGCATTATCATCATCATCAATCAAACAATCATTGTATTTAAAGTCATCACTGAATTTTAAATGATTTTAAAAACGATTGTTGCTAAATAAAATACATAAGAGTGTTTGTAAGTGTGTGTGTGTGTGAGTGTGTGAGAGAGAGAGAGAGAGAGAGAGAGAGAGAGAGAGAGAGAGAGAGAGAGAGAGAGACAAGAGAGAGAAAGAGAGAGGGAGAGAGAAAAAGAAAGAGAGAGAGATGCGGGGGAGGAGATGATATGAAATTGCCCAGTAACTATGACAACAAAAATAATTAAAAGAAATCTTGAGTGGATCCTATTTTCATCACTCGATAAAATGTTTATTTTTTTGTGTACATGGTTCAATAAAAGTAAAAACCTCAATACGAACACCACAATATTGGGTTGTTAGTTCTCCTCTGTTCTACAACTGACAAATAATAAAATAACTTTATAAAATGTCATCTCTCCAATGTTGCTACTGACATAGATAGAACAGGTTGTTATTCATTATTTGAATGGCTATGATATTCTCACTCACACATTAAAATGGAACCATTTACAAGAAAGCAACAGAACAAAACACACAGAGAGTGTGTGAGTTTATATCATCACAAATATTTGCGACGGGAGAATACCTGCATCAATGATTCTACACCATATTTGGTGCACTTTACAATGGAGATTCTACTACTTCACGAAGCATCTGAAGATAGACATATAGTGGCGATAGAATTCAAGTTTTAATAAGACTACTGCAAACAGTTTGAACCACAAGATATCACAGTAACCATCACATAATTTGTTCCATCTAAGAAAATGAAATTTGAATTAAAAATGGTAGGTTACCATAATCCTAGTATCAATAAATAGTTTTCATGTGATGATAAAAAATCTTTTAAAAATCAGATATCAGTGATATACATCTGTGATAATGTGTTACAGGGAAAAAATAAGAAATGTATTACTCCAAGAAAATTATCACCAATCATCAAAAAGAAGTCTCAAATACAAAGGAGCCAAGTTAATATGCTGTAAACAGGGAATATAGTTTTGAGAGCATGATTCCATATCTGTACACAAAATTGAGAAAGTAAAATTATAACATTGTCCAAAAACATCCTAAACCAATAATATATGTCCCAGCAAGGAAAGTGTAATATACATGCATATGTATGTCAGTTTGATGTCAAAGCTATAACATGAAAGCACACACACTTATCACGATGTAATTGAAGCATTGCAATATACTACTGAACTTCAAACCAATGGATGCGTGACATTTGTACTAAATTGTGTACTAAGTTTAACACTTGAACGTTTATTCAACTACTTTAAAGGGGAAATAGATATACAAACTGTTTACGAGTTCTTTAGATGTCTAGGAAAACCTATAACTCAGACATTGTTTGACTACAATACCCCGGTTACGCCAATGAGACCAAAACGAGATGAACACTAGACAAAACCAGAATTATATTACCCCGGGCCCCGAATGGCTTTGATTTTGTCAGTTACCGGTTTAGAGTCGTTATGGCGGCGTGACCGAGGTAGTAGCTATTGTGAGCATCAGGTTTTGCAAAGTTGAGGAGTGAGAGAATGACAAATGCATATATGCACTCGGTTTATATGAAGCACTGCTTGAAAAGCGATTAGGTGGTAAACTGGGAACACACACATGTACTGGCAATGTCTGAATAGCGATACATCTCTTGAAACAAAGACATCCTATGACAAAGACTTCAAACCCAACTTTCAATGTCAAGTTACCTACAATGTAAACTTACGGCCTGGGGTCCTATGCAGGTGCACAATATTCAAACAAAGTTTCCTATTTGTACAATTTGGAAAAAATCAAACTCTAAATACAGTATTAATGTTACTAGTTGATCTATGTTTCTCAATCATGATTTATTTTTTCTGGATTTGCCCAGGATTTTTCAATCTGTTGATTTTAAGTTTAATACTTACTCAGTTTTGTATATTATGTGACTTTTAATGGATATTTCAAAAGCCCCCTTGTCATCTTGACACTTTGTAGCCTATTGACAATTTAGAAATAACAAATCAACAGTTTTTGTATATATCTAAACCAAGTGTATATCCTTACATTATAATATGAACATGTGCAAGTTTGGACAAAGCATAGGTAACAGTTAAAAACCCAATTAGTAAATGTGCTTAAACTGTTACATGTATCAAAAGTGCATTTTATTTCAGAAGAAAATAGGAGTGTGTGTTTCAAAACTTATCATGAAAATTCAACTTCATATGTAATCCCTTTTGTCTAACAGAAGAATTTTAAGATGAAGAGGCAAACATAAAAAATATTTAAAAAAGTAAAAAGTGGTGCAGTGCTATAATGAAATAATTGCTATCTTAATATTAAATGCATTAAGTTGTGAATACTTAATATATTTTGGAAGAATCTCTTAATATTTCTGAATGGAAATATAAATATAAACCTGGGCTAAACCCCTTTTAATGCTTAGGTGAAAAATCTGTTTACTGTTGAAATGCCAATCACCAAAACATCTTGTTTGGTAATAAACTACTGCCAATTCAAACTCATACAAAGTCTGTGTAGTCCCATTACTTCAAACTCATTAGAAACAAATACCGTAGTTGTGACCTCAAAGAATATATTCAAAATCAGATACCAAGTTTATCCTCAACCCATTTCTTTTGGCTCAGGCATCATCCATCATCCACGAGTTCTCATCATTTTGTTCTAAATATCTATATATGGATCTTATTTTAGGATAGAGAGAAGAGGAGACAGTAAACTACATACAGACACATTAAAGTTTCAATAAAAGCAAATTACAAGATGAGGTATATATGTACTTGTTTCATGCTTAGCTTCACTTCATGTAGAAATATATACTGCATTTGATGTAAGATTGGAATATATACCAATAATTACTCACTGCAATTCACTCTCTTACGGTGTTCCAAATTAATAGCACACCAACAGCTAGGTGATGCTGGATAGGTTTTGTTCGAGGTCAAGTGTAACATTAATGTTCTTCATGATTTTTTTAAATTTTTTTTTAAGAGGTAAATCAAAATCACTGCAGATATGAAGAAAAAACAAAAACATTTTTAGGTTAAAATATATTTGAAAGCCTACTGTTTAAAAAGCTTACAAAAAAGATCCCACACATCAAAACAGTTGGCCCGATACTGATATATGGCTTCCTTTAATACAGTGAAGATCAAACTCTTTAAAAAAAAATTACATCAACTGATTAGGGATTTAATATATAATGTCACGCATAATGACTTTTTCACAAGTTACCAGCAAAAACTAAAGTAATTAAAAGAGGGAACTTTACTTGAAACCAACTGTTGCTGCGTCATTTACATCTCCATCTGAGTGACAGACAGCTAATATCGTAAAAGGTCCATGATCAAAATTATATTCTATCATATTTCTGAAGCAAAACTTTGGAGTGACATGTTGTCAACGTTATAATGAAGAGAATAAATCTAATATGGATGAATTGTGATGTAAACACAAATTCATTCGAAGAATATACAACTTGCTAAAGATATGATCTCAAGCTGCTATGAAGAAGAAGAAGAAAAAAAAAGAAAAAAAAATAGATATATATATTTATATATAACTTTGGTACAACACACTTATTACTTGTCAGTATAATACAGTTTTCTTGTTAAAAACACAAAATAAACACGACATAATAGTGAGCAGAATTTATAATACTCTTGGGTAATATCCTTGCCTTACTTGAACCCACTACATTTCACAAACTTTGATACTCCTCATGACGACAATACACATATCTGATCATCTTGCATGATACCAAAATGCAACATCTCCTGAAATCTAGAAAGATTTGACAAAATTGTTTAGGACACAAGCCATGGGGATTTCCAAAATAACACCATCTCCATGAAGAGCCATATACAATGAATGATTGAAGAGGTTTACACAGTTCACATAATCTACATAACGCATAGTCGTTCCGTTCCAACATATACACTTCCCCACAGTGAATTCTACAGAGTGTCCAAGAAAAAAAAACTCTGGCAAACATCTAAAAAATCCTGACGGTTTTGATTTACGATTCAATGTGCTTGTTTAAAAGAATATTATTTCCTAGCCACTCTGTAGCATTGTGTGAACAGAATGATATGCTGGCGTAATATCCCAACTGATTACAACACACATCAGCATTTATACATCCGTCTTATTTCTCTTCAAATTTATATAAAAATGAACAGTTAGTAATAAAAATATGATCTCATTAGAGCATTAATTTTTTTATCTATCTACAACAAAATTGTATATACTCTGTACAAACACGTCTTTAGCATGCCCCACTCTGCACAATAATAACTTTAAAATTTGTCTGTAATTTACAAAAGCTTTTTCCTTGTTGAGTTCTCATCCGTTAGCCCTGCATGTACATGTATGTCACGAAATTGAGGTTACTTTCAAATGCTGACTCTCCACCTATTCCGTTTTCTAATGCTCAGTGATCAACAACTACCGGTATACATTATAACACAAAAATACTACACGACCTTGACTGTTGATAAGGTAGTAAGAAAATCTTTTCCTCATGGAATCATGCATGAATTGTGTCACCAATAATACATCACTTTGGGGTGACTGACCTCCAGCGGGCAGAACATTGTATGCCATGTCAAATACTTCTGATGAGAAAAAGATCCCTGGTTTGCGAGAAACCATTAATTGACTATCAAACAAATGGACTTAACTGTGATGGAAGGAAGAAACATCTCTAAAAACTAACAAAACATTGTTTTGTAACAATGTCACCTGACCTTTTAAAACAATATCTTGTAGAATTTAAGCTCTTCATACAACTTTGGTCACCTTTTTTTTTCTATGTTTAAAAAGAAAGTTGTCCTATGATTCGTTGTCCTTCTTCTCCCTTTCTTTCAGCAGGTACTTGCTTTAATTGCACAATCAAGAAACCAAACCTTAAGCACATCTGTACCACTTTGAAAGAAACTCAAGCTAACACTACAAAAGACTACTTAGGAGCCAATTTGAAACTGCAGGAGGCTAATTTTCAATGATTTATGATTTCACAAAGGTGTCCACATCACAATCTCCTCTTGAAAAAAATAAATATACAAGAACTATTATATATATATCCTACATCATCATATATGAAGAAAATAAAGTTTAAAAAAAGATAAAATATCAATACATTGGACTTAAAACGACACTCTCCAACATGTTTTCTATTCATTCACATTCATCCTAACTGGTCATTCATTTTTAATATTTTTTTTCTTTTCTTTTTGTTATAAATCCTTATCAACATGCAGTCCAGATCATGCGCTTATAAATTTTCATGAGATAAACATTCAATGTGTGTTTTTCGTGATGTAATTACAGATACAATATTTATATACAAAAGCCCCTCAAAAGTTTCTTGACCTCAGATTGGACTATATGTCAAAGACATTCTGCTGCTATGCTGCTTGAGGGGACAAGGGTTTAAAATACAGGACAGCTTTGACTAAAAACATCACAGCATTGTTTAGAGGATAATAATAATTTGTAGGACACCTATACAATTTATCACTAAGGACATGTTAAGTACATTCTAGATTATCTTTTAGTGCCAGTCTTGCATTGTATAAATTGCATCATCTAGCAATTGTTTCACATATAGGGCATCTTTATAGCATCTTTTTTATGTTTACTATTGTCTTGTGAAGAAAACTACCATTGATATAATAATACTTGATCAAATTACAGCAGGGTATTTCAAACATGTTTTGCTGCCATGACCTGTATTTAGATTCATTCTGAGCAATATTCAAGCCTCAACTTACGAGGTTGCTAGGAGGGAGCTGATCCAAACACACTGAGAGTTCTTATCCCAACTTTCAAATAATATATTCGCAGTTTGAAGAGACAACTCAACACAGGAGCATAACCATATTTGTTTCTTTTTTTTTGCAGTCATCATTCCTTTTCTCCAGCTTGCCATTTCTTCTTGTGCAAAATGGACAAATTTATCCAGTTTCCTTCTTTAAGCAACCATTGTGAAAAAACATTGCCGAGGCAACAAACAAACAGCAAGAAACTGTTAAAAATCATATGGCTTGAGAAAGTCCACAGGAGTGGATGAAAGCTTGCATACTAAATTTTTAAGGTTGGTAGAAGCCTGAATTACATGTTATGATCACCCTAACCGTTGAAGGTTTCTGTATTATTTCAAAAATGTAATCTTGATTTAAAAATACTGCATGAACAAAATCCCTGATAAGTTTTCTTCTTCAAAGAATGCAATCTCCTTTATATATTGTTGCAATACCATGGATTATTGTTACCAAAGAAGATTGAATTAAGTTAAGAAGTATATAAAAGGGATCAGAAACTTGGTTCAATAAATGGTTCACAATGGCAGTGATTTTTCTTGTATTTTTATGGATTGATATTTCATCGGTCAACCAAACAAAGACAGATATACAAGAGATTAGTCCGTTTTTAACAGCATCATCAAGATAAATCTATTCAATGTGAACATACAGTGCAAACTCTATGATTTTGTGTATCTGCACCATAGAGACGTACCAATTAATGCTGGCTGTTCCTACCTACAATACCGGATTCGATGTACAAGGATCAGAACAATGAAAGCTCTAGGTAAGCTGTGTTTCTCCGTGCAAAAAAAAATGACGGTGCTGTGACAGAAAATATTCTGGTTTTAATTAGTGGGGATAATACCAGCTTAAGAAAGATATGCAGAAGAGTTTGCATATTTTTGTTCTCTCTCTCTTTCTGTAATCGTCATATGTGCAATATGCCGGCCTTCAGAGATTTGGTAGTTTACAAAGCAAAGGGTAGTTCTTGACCCAAATGCCTGGGCTGACCTTGGTATAGCTGCACTGGTATCATAACAACATTTCCTTCATTGAAGAGCTATCACAGACCTGGCTTCCTGTACAGGACAGCCATAAATTATTGCATGGAGTTTCCTTTCAAGCTTTAGCAAAGAGGACTAAGAGAGAGACACCTAAGTATATTGAGAATGGTTGATACCAGCTTCCTTGGCTGGGTGATCCTGGAGGGTGGGTGGGGTGTAGGACTGGAGGACTGACTACTACATGCAATGGCAGGATCACTAAGATGCTGGCAATACCAAACAGCATTTCTCTTGGGATGACTACGTTGACCAATAGCAGCAACGCAGATGGAGCTACAACGTAATCACAATTAAAAATAGATCTCCCGATGGTGACGTTGGTTACACTACATTTTGGCAGTTTGGTAATAAGGTATTTCTGCAGGATCAGCATGTCCAGTCAATATCAATCATTTTGAGGAACTAGTCGATTTGGGCGGAGGTTCCATATAGGGCGCTGAAGCCAAGCTCAATCTTCTAGCGCTTTATGTGATTGTGGTTCTCCTTCTTGAGTATTTTGTAGACGTCTTCCTCTTGTGAGATGCGCTCCAGGAGAGGGAGCACGTCCAGGAGCTCTGTGTCGGACATGTCATCAAACCACGAACTCACAGGGATCTACAGAGACAAAGAGCAAACAGATAGATATCCTCAACAAATACATATTTACAGCATTAAAGGGAAAGTTATTCAAATTCAAGGCGAGATATATTAGTGGAGAATGGATAACGGAACTGCCTATTTCGTGTGGTTGATACTTAAGCCAAACTACAGAATTTCCTTTTGACCTAACCTAATACATTTCCTTGAAAGAACAGGAAACAACACAACTCAATGAAAAAAGAAATTTACTAATGATGAATTATTGTATATGTCCTACTGTTCACAAGACACTATTTGCTGCACATATTGCAACTAAATATCAACTTTGAACAGTCACAGCTGCATCTCTTCCATTCTAACAGTAACAGAATAACACCCTGAAAAAAATGATGGAAATGTTCTTTCATTGCATCTATGAGTCTAACTCTAAGATTCTTGAGAAAAGGCTCTGATATCCATGCTATTATAGTCATGTTGGATTTTGCCATAACCAGACATTTCTCTCATAGGGTGAAAAGTTCTCATGCCCTATAAGATGATTTCCTCTTCTTTCTTTTTTTCTATACACCCTGTCATACAAGGAAGTGGAAAACAAAACTAGGTCGGTGGCACAGTTTCCTTTCAAAACAATAAGAGTCTGAATACTTACTGCATTATCTTGGTGGAAGATATATGAAGCTGGAGAATTGTCCACAATTACGATACGTTCCAGTTTACGACCCAGTCGACTGAGATCCTGGAAAGAATTTGTTAAAGGGGGAAGGAATTATTTGATCATCTCTCTAGAATATTTAAATTGATCATCATGATGAGTGTATCCATGTTGTAGATGTAACTGATCATGTACAGTGATACCTGCATAGACAGACTGATCCAGAGAAAGTAGAAAAGTGGCCTTTAAAGGTACTATGTCCCATTTGCAGGCCCAAAAAATGAAAAGGTTAAATTTCAATTGCATTTGAAAGACAATACTAATTTAGAACTAAAAAAAAAAAATTCCTTCAAAACGAAAGGACTTAAAAATGGCTTATGTGGGAAAATATCGACCATTAGTTGTCGAATCGACTTAAGTGATTGCAATCAATTAAGTAATAGTCTGATTTTCAGACCCTTTTACCGAATGGTCGTACGTTTTGTGCTGCACAAAGATTCAATCAGTTAAATTTTAGCCATTATAAGTAGTGAGTTATTGATATAGACAAATGCTCATGAACCTGTTACAGCTCATTTTATGTAGGTATTATCAAAGAAAAAAGATGTCAGTCAGTCACTCAAAATTGAAGTCCTTTACCTGTCACAGATTAATACTTTCATTTCAATCACATTGATCTCAACATGAGGAAACATATTATAATGTGTTCCCTTGATGCCTTTCATCTAGTGTCAGACAATGCAATACTACTCATGGTTAATCATATGTACGCAATCAGAACATACCCATCAGTAAATTTAACAAATGTCTGCAAAAATTACAATCATTACTAATATAATTTCCTCTGTAAAACATGCACCATTCCAGGAACAGTCGACATATGAACACACCCCATTTGTCTAACAGATCAGGTACTCAGACATTCAAATATTTTAAATGCACACATAATGTATGCTTTCTTAGCAGTCAGGTAAAATAACCACCACCATCAATTTTTATGAAGATTTTATCTATCATATAGAAGGGAAATTCAATAACATCAAGGAAGTACTTTCCCTTCTCTATCAGTGCTTCAACTTGTAAAACACTTTTGTATGATTAAGTACAGTTTTGTTCATACCTTGATATAGTTTCCTCTGTGAAACACGCACGATTCCCGGAACAGTCGACACCTGAACACACCCCATTTGTCTAACAGATCAGCTACTGGATCTGCATACTGTAGAAATAAACAGTAACAACAACAAAAACTTATAAGCATCCTGGTATTCATTTGGCAAAGATTCAATAGGAACAGAAAAAGAACAAATAATTAGAATGTAATAGCTGCAGTAACTGTTCAAGAGCCTGATAAGACATTTGACATATTTGGAAGTAAGAAAACTTAAAGCAAATAAGTGATGAAGTGAAGTAAGCTGCTTTATGTTTTGTTGTGACAGGTATCACTTAAGTTAATCACAATTTGTAAAATTGGTTGCCATGGCTACTTAACAAAATCAGAATCCATAAAATGTTTGATGTCACTGATGGACAAGATGACAACACTTAACTTATCGGGCTCTTAATCACTAAAATCAGGTATTTTTCTATATTGTAATTGAGGAGGGAGGAGGGGGGAGGGGGGGGGGTTACATTTTTTTTTAAAGAATGACATTGTAATAGTCAGAGTTTCATTTTCTGTAAATGTTCTCTTACATATATGCAAAGTAATCACATCATCATAATTCCTGAATTTAAAAAAACATTCTAACCCACATGCATTTGTATATTCCTTTAATATGTCTGATAACATTTTCTCTCACTGACAAGTCTATCTTATCTCAACTATTTATCAAATAAACTTTCGATACTTTTCATTTAACCAAATTGTATGAAAACACTTCTCCTTCATCATCCGTTGACAAATTAAATGAAAGAATGTATGCAGACAGACCAATAGACAGTGTACTACCATGCAATTACATGAGAAATAAAGACATTACAAAAACTGATTTCACCACTCATGTGCCTAACTACATGTACATGCATGTAAGGTTACACCGACTGAGTGAAGCAGAGTCATACTGCAATCATGACACGGAGTTTTATTGCCCGATTGTGACATTTAAGCAATAATGAGTGTACAATCAGTCATGGAGGTAGCTCCCTCCCTCTCTCACAATCTTAAATGATGTCTACTCCCTGTAGTAAATCTCCTGAATGCCATTAGCCTTTTATGATTTGTGCAGCAGCATGGCTCCTAAATCCCTCTTCCACAACAAGATACATGTTTTCATTAGGTTTGGTAGCACGGGAGAATGCAATTTCATCGAGTACTCTTTTGTGTATACAGCTTGCTAGCAAAGCTCTTAATTGCGAGTATCACATTCATGTTCCATTCGCTAGCAGCATTTATCAATGCTTTTGGTTACTCTCTTGTTATAACACTGTAGTCAAAATTTCTAATGTACAATATTCAAATTCCAGGGATTAAATTACATGCAATATACAGTAATGTTTTGTAATTTGGTAGCATGGGTATGCTTCATCATCACTAAACCAATTTAGTTTTTATCACCTTGAATGGTTTTACCCAACTCACTTAACAGTGAAAATGATAAATACAGGTAAAAGATTTCATTAAGAGGAAACCAAATTATGAAACATTTAATTACATGATAAATATAACATTTTTGAATGGCAACAAGTTATTGAAGTTAATAAGTACTTGGGGTGATCAAAAACTACATTTAAATGATTAAATTATATTGCATGATCTAAATTGTATTTCATGATCTACATTTGACTGTACCTTTGCAAGACTAGCTGTAAATAACACACATTCATAGAGCTGCCCCACTTTCTGCAGAAACTCGTCCACGTGCGGCCTTTTTAATACATATACCTGGAAAATAAAATAAAGAAGAAACAAGTGGTCATTGAGTTGCCATGTTATCAGTAATAGTCAATTTGCTGTAAATCCTGCACACTGCACATAAAAATGTGTATATGGGACTACACGTGATAGTTTGGTTAAATTACTCGTCATATTTCAGATATAAGGGTATTTGAAGAGCCCTCCCGTTCAGGGGAATTTTCTACTACGACGATTTTCTTCCAAACTGATACAGAAAGAATAAGAATGCTGACAAATTATTTGTCATCGTAACAGAAATCAACATTCACTTTAACAGTTGTACATGTATAAGATACAACTGCAGCAATGTTATCAAAGTTGCCCTAGATGTTATAATCATTTATAGTGTAATGACCTAGTTCATGCAGTATGGATGAGTAAATTGCTCCATGTCCCATGTTGTATCGTTGCACACCCATCATTTCCTATGTCAGCTGTTGTACTGGAGAGCACTTAAATGTCACTGAAAACTATTCTCACTTCCAGACCTGTTTGGCTTCACCATCATGCATGAACACTGTATCAGCAATTATTACCAAGAGGATTTTATACTCTCAAACTCCGGAAATGATGCAAGGTTACAATATAAATATGAAAAATGTGTTGGGGATATACAGCTATGGGAAATTTAAAGGTTAACTTCCATCTTTGAATATTGTAATTTTTGTTTCATTTTGTGATGATATGAAGATGATTTTAAACTCTCGAACTCCGGAAATGATGCAAGGTTACATTGTGGATGTGAACAATTTGTGGGGATATACAGCTATGGGAAATTTAAAGGTTAACTTCCATCTTTGAAAATTGTAATTTTGGTTTCATTTTGGGATGATATACAGAAAGAGCAAAGGTTATGATTAACCTCAGATATCAGCCTGAAGTTCAACATTCAAAATGGTGCTTACTCTGCGCTGTCAACTGATTTGATCCTGCTTACCATTCAAGTGACTTAGGACTATCTACATGCAATGATAATATATCTATACCACTGTTCTAGGGGTAAACAAATTTGACTAGTCTGACATGCATAGACCCTAAAAGAATAGGATGTTGTTGTCGTTGGTTTTGTGCGTTTGTTTCTTAATCTGATTTGATTCATTAGAGCTCTGCAAGTTTTCTCTTTTTCGATTCCATATTTTAATGTCATCATCAGATGAAAGCTGCATTACATGTATATGAAAACAAATTGTAAATAATCAGCAAACAAATAAAAGAGAAACTACAAAGAAGGAAAATTACATTGTACCTTATAAACCAGTTCCTGTAATAATCTTGAATAATGATGCCAGAAATAACTATATGTATAAATGGCTTGATATTCTCACATTGTGATCCCTCTATGACAAAAGTACTTGTATTTACAATGCGTAGACTCTGCATCAGGGAGTCTGAAATCAAGACTGGTTTCCAATGTATCTAATCCAAAAGGGTTCTTATCATATTTTCATGTCATTGAAATCAAACTGAAATGTATGCTCACCTCATGAACTGTGCCATCAATTTCTACAGGAACAACAAAATCTGCATTTGAAATGGGCTGGAATGAGGAAGGTAAACAAGAGAGAGATAATTAATTAATGGAATTTCCACATATATATATTCATACTGGGGCAGTATTTTATATAACAAACCTTGAATGACATTTATTACACAATTTAAACACCAAATAATCATAGTCATAGTGATGATGATCAATTGATTATGTATTACAATTTCATGTATAATCTTAGAAAAAGTATCATAATGTGCATTATCATACTTTTGCTGCACAATTAAATCAAATCAAAACATGTTTAAAATACATATGCAATGGAATTTTTAAATCAATCTGTCCAAAATATTTGTTAACTACTTCGTTTCCCTGCACACATTTTCTTTGTTCAGATTTTGGTTGGATTCAGGCAGAAGGCAATTGATACCATGATTTACATGTAATTGGCACAAAAGCAAGAGTTCATCAATGGTAATTGAATACCACTTTGGGATCAAATATGGGATCATTGGACGTGAATCAGCCTGGCCTGGTTAGCGCTGTCATCTGATTTCCGTAATGCATTAGACCAGAGTATTACACTGGACAGCCATACCATTATAGGCAATACTTTTCACTCTGTTGTCTCCTCTCCTCTGCACTCAGGCAACTCAAAGGTATTCGGTCATTTTTTTTTTGTCCTACAATTGATCAAGTTTCACCGAATAAGGAACATAATCAACAATGAAAGTAAAGTCAAACCTGTCTATAGCGACTGCCCAAGGGAAACACAAAAAGTGGTCTTTGCAGACAGGTTCCTTTATTACATGTTTCTATGAGAAACCATTTTCAAGGGAAACAAAAAATGTGGTCTTTGTAGACAGGTGGTCACTAAAGCAGGTTTGACTGTATTATATTTCTTGATATTTTGACTGATTCAAGTTTTAAAAGGGAAATCAAGTTAATACAATCACCTGATGACTACAAAATTTTGATGGAGTGAGTTACACATTTTGGACAAAAAACATTATACTTGCTCAATGGCAAGGTATGAAAATGCAAAATATCTGAAACAGGAGGAAACAGAAAAAAATATACAATACCACCAAAAAATATCATAGATAATAGATTTTTTGTTTAAATGTAGGAAGTATGGCAAAGTCTAATATTTTCTAACACATTTAGAATGTTGGCTATATGCCTCACATAATGATAAGGGCACAGCAGATGTGGGGTACCGGAAATCTGTTAGTGTGCATTTCAAACACAGAGGAAAGAATCACAGGGATGCCAGTTAGAATTGATCACAGGGCCTGAAATTGAAAATCACCAAGAATGAGCTATTTTGTACACAAAAAAGCCTAAACTATGGTCTGAAAATAACTCGCCAGGGCCTGAAAACTGGCATCCCTGGAATCAAAATGACAATAAGAAAAGCTATAGACCTGTTGATTCATTAGGAAGCAAACCATGAGAATCTCGTCCTATGGCATAAATTGTAGCCCATAATATGCATGTGACTGTGACAATATGGACATACATGTACATGTATTGTAGGAATGTTAACCTGTGAATCTAGCTACAGGTACATCTAAGGGCGTGTTCATGCTTCACTTTTTCTGGCCAGAATCAGGCATCTGTTACGCGTTTAGTTTAAAACACGGTTGCGTCTTAGCTTACTTTTGTAGAATCACTGAAAAACGGCGATCACGAACGCCGATCGTAAACTCACAAAAAGATGCGTTTACAATTTGTAAACGCGTTTAAATGGGGTCAACGCACTGACCTCTAGTGGGTCTACGTAGCATGCACAGTGAAGGTCACACAAAGCCACACAAGGAGAATTGCCTGGATGAGCCAGAGAAGTAAGCATGAACAGTACACCGTGGAACTGCGATCACGATGAGCGTTTACGATGAGCATTTCAGATCGCTCATTCTACCTTCAAAATCAAGCATGAACGCGCCCTAACACACCATTGCTCCAGGGTGAATGACATAGACACAGCTCTTATGCCACTTCTCATGGCGAGACAAGTCACATTATGTCCTCAGTGTATAGCCTATTCACACCTAGACAGACACCATGCCAACAATAAGCTGAACAAGAAAGTATTTTTCACCGAAGGGGCAAGAATCTGTCAGTTTGGAGTCAGTCTGGAGTCAATAGCGAGTTTCCGCAACCGGCGACCGGCCTTCTACAACGCTAATCTTAGCGGGGGGTCGCACTCAGAGCGTCCAAACCTACGACGGTATTCAACCGAATTAGAGTCGGGAGGCGAGCTAGTACGGGGTGACGAGCTCATTTAAATACCCTGTAGTCAGCACTTAAGTTGCCGTGCGAAAAGTCGCTAATTAGTAGTATGAATGAGGTATTAGGCTTGTTGCTAAATTAATAATGATACTAATAGTGGGTTCTTTGTCTAATGTTTATGTCTGTCAGGCTAGACACTTCTGGCCCTCCATTGTTATTACCCTGGCTTTAGCATGGCTGGCATTACGGCACTCTAGCATTTCAAGAAATTAATTCCTGCCAGGTACCCATTTACCTCACCTGGGTCGAGTTTGGCAAATGTAGATGGCTTTCTTGCCAAAGGAAATTAGTGCCACGGCAGGACTCGAGCCGCTAACCATGTGATCCACAGTCCAGAGACTTATCCACTAGCTTCAGCTAAACACCTCAAATCTGCAATGCCCCCTCAAGAGGAGGATAATCACTTTCCATGATTAATTGCTCATCTAAACACCCTCTTTCCTGATCAACAGCCATCCTTGGCCTAAGCCAAACAGCATCCTGAATTTTTTTTTAACACTAACCCACCTAAGCATCCGCTGAGACACACTCCTTGAGTCCTGGTTGCTTAAGAGTGTGCGACAGAGATATACTGTGACCGAAACCTTAGCAGTCTTCAAGAATGATTCTCCTTAGAAACCCCGCTTTCCAGTTCCTACACTTCTCCCGATATCCCCTCAACCTTAAACTTCTCTACGGCTATTTTTTGAACAAAAAATATCATAACGAATAAAAGAAATGACAAGGGTCAAGTTATTACTGGAATAAAACGATGTCAAAACCTCTTTTCTAATTTCCGTTCCATTTACACTGACTGTTCCGATTCACATTTTATGGATTTTTTCACATCTGTTTTCCTGGACACTTTTACTCATCTTTTACTCATCTCCAAATCACTGTTTCATTGGAATAAGTGATGATAGCTGGGTAATTACTGAAGCAAGCACAGTGTCAGATGATGACTTGAAGTGACATGAGAGAAGTCCCAACTCACAGGGTGGGTGCAGAGACATGGGGAGAGAGAAAGACAGATAGAGAGAGAGAGAGAGAGAGAGAGAGAGAGAGAGAGAGAGAGAGAGAGAAAGAGAAGCAAGAGGGAAGTGAGGGAAAGAGAGACAGACAGAGAGAGAGAGAGAAAGAGAAGCAAGAGGAAGTGAGGGAAAGAGAGACAGACAGAGAGAGAGACAGAGAGAAGGGGTGAGTGGCGCAGCACTTGTTTTCATATCACTCATCCTGTATTCTCAACTGCAGAAGGTGGAAGGGGGCAGTCATCCCCCCCCCCCCCTACCACTACCCCTCTACTCGCCATGCTATTAAGACAGTTGATATACCCTAAGCATGCACCCACTTGAGTGTTCTGTCTAAGCCGGAGAATCAAAAGCCAGCCGTTTCTCTCATGTTACGGTCATCCTCTTACATGGCAGTGTATTACGTTACCATGGCATTCCGTCTCGGAATGTATCATTTCCATCACGCTCCTATTATATAGAACCTCACAGTAAGGTCCGCAAAATGTCAAATATCTAGAATGTCATTTCTCCAAATAATAAAACGTGCCAAAGAAATTGAAAAATATTTAGAGATGCCTAGCCATGAAGTTTGTTCTGTGTTCCCATGCCGACAATTTTTAAACAAAACTGGCCTTCAATTTCGAACAAGATTGTTTAAACGATTAGTGACCTGTTCTTCTTTTGAAAACGTTTACGAATTCTGTCTACTTCAAATGTAGATCTACTATGAACATGTACAATATTAGAGCAATATGAGGGGAGAATTATTTAACTTAAATCAACTTTGTCTTCACTGCACAGTCACATTTTTATAAGTTTAGAATAAACATGTATTATTCTAATCTGAGTCATTTAATCTTTTTTTAAAGCCTGAAACTATTTATTTCTTAGTCTTAGTCTTACAGAGCCAACACATTTTCTCCTAAATGTTGTCAATGTGTATCTATATCAGGAGTGATTTTTTTTCCTCAATCCCCCTTGAGTAAAAAAAAAGAAAAGAAAAAAGGATTTGGGGGAATGGCATCTTACAACATTCCCCCCTTTGGAGTTAGAAAATTTGGGGGAAATCTGGAAAATAGGGATAAAATCGGGGAGAAAAAAAATTGGGGGAAGAAAAAAAAAATTGAGAAACCGATTTAAATCAGGTAATTATCAGGCCTGCTATATATGGCCATTATATATCGGATTTGTAAATAAAACAACACATATATTAATGTACATTAGTCATTCAGTCATCACGACTACTTGAGTTTGGCTGCCAAATGGCAAGCACTTCTGCTCTCCTCATCATTGAAAGTGCTTTCCAACTCAACAATGCTTTAGAGTCAACTTCAACTTCAAGAACAATTGAGCCCATCTCGCAGTCACATGATCAAAAGGACTCTTCAGTTACCATGGAGATATATCCTCTAAGGGATTAGGCTCAGATAAACCAAAACACTTTATGAGGGAATGAGGGAAAGAAAAGGTTTGCCACATATTCTGGATTTAATAAACTTTTCCACTACATTTAATCAAAAGCCTTTAAATCGTAGGAAACAGGATCAGCAGGTCTAGAAGGACTTGATATAAATATGCAAAATATTTCGAAGATCATTTTCTAGTGTTAGTCTTCGTAATGCGCATTTCAACAAAAACACATTTTAAAATGATGGAGTAACTCAATCCCTCGCTCCATCCATTCATTCAGGGGGGCCGGCATCAAGGAAACCTATGAACATTCAGTGACTTTACTTTCTAACAAATTGAATTGTATCTCCATCTCCTGAAATCATAGGATGAGAATGGGCAAGTCTCCATGGAAACAGATCTTCATACCAACAGAGGCAAATCATCCAAGGGATAGTCTGGAGGTACCAGACCCCTGTTTACGGAACTGAAGCCTGTCAGATCCGCTAACAAGTTACAGTCCGACACCTCAGTCACACTGCCAGCCCACCCCCAAACTGACTGCTGACCGTCAAAAACTTATTCATTTGGGGTACCCTAATTACTTGTTCGGTCTGGGCCCCCGTCTTACAAAGAGTTGATATTAATCGCAACTATGTACATAAGAGATAGGAGACTGCAAACTTGCGATTGATTAGAGGACTTGCGATTGATTATTAAATCGATCGCAAATCTTAATAAGACTGGGGCCAGTTGTCCATCTGGTATTGGTGTCTTGTTGTGACTGA
>JAVYIG010010305.1:0-70276 GCA_035222895.1 Strongylocentrotus droebachiensis
TATACAAAAATATGGAACTTAAAAAAAATCACTGCACAACTTGTTAATTTGGGTAGGCTTGTCCCGACCGTTTTTAAAAGTGTAGACACTGGGTTTATTATTTAGATCTTCATATTAAATATTACAGGGATTCCTAATTCTTAAGTATTCGAAGAGCTTTAAGAATTGTTGTGACGCTTTTCGGTTGTTGCTCCAATACCCTTGATTCCTAATTACTGAGAAAACTACCCGTGGATTGCCGAAATCCCTATTATTTCTATAGGGGAAAATCAGTTCTGAAATATCCCCTCTTCTTTCAGACAACCCTTCTGAGACCCCCGACCCCCCATCCATATCTGAGATGAATTACAGTTTGAAATAAATAATTATAAATAGGCCCCTATATACAAACGAATGAATAAATAAATGATTGTGACCAAAAAAAGTCTTATCCTAGTCCGACTTGAGAAAAGAGAAAGCAGTTTATTCATAATCTTGTTTGCATGTTGTTTCCCCTCCCCCTCCAAACTTCGGGCCTTGCTTTGGAGATTTAAAAAAATTTGAACTATCCGCGCACTTTGCATGGCCTGTCTGTCGACTAGGCCATCAAACAACTAGCTGAGTCTGGAAACGAGGTTGACTGTGACGTCACAATGTTATTCGTCGCTGAAATGCGCCATTTTGAAATGAAACTACCCCTATTTTTCATCTAAATAGTATCGGTTCAATATCAAATACATCTTTATCTTTGGAAACGCGCGTGGGTTGTAAATATTATCTTGGAAGGATACTGGATATCCTTTGGAGCTTTTTCGAACCCCAGCGCCATGGCCGGTAAGTTAATTTTTGTGTCCCGATACTGGGTGCTCCGACATTTGAATTACCCACTTCCCGCGGTGAAGTCACCGGTGTGTAGCGCTAGCTGAGCCGAGCGGACAGCTCTCGCTCTGCTAAGCCGCTGTAAGCCGTTGACATGACACCTTCCCATCCCATACTGTCAAAGAATATTAATGTTGATCCAACTCTAAATGACTATGAGTATGACAATAATTCGAAGAGCTAATCATGAAAAACAAACAAACTCTGGTCTCTGCTCTGTATTGTATTGATCTGTGTTTTTTTGTTTATTTCTCTGTCTCACTCGGATACAATTTTGGAGCTGGAAAAAAGTAGAATTGGAATGGATTCTAAGATTTGATTTCTAGATCCGGCATCAATTTCATCATCTTATAGTCTAGATCTAGATTCTAATTCTCATGTAGTCAGAGACGTCAATTTCAAAGATCAGCTCTGCGTGACGCGCAGGTTAGTATAATAACGTTCGTTAAGCATACGGCATTTTTTCGAAATCGCGAGTGTGCGTGAGACGGAGCGTTTTCAGACCCTCGAAATGCGGGACGCTTGGTTGGTAGCTCTGTGTAGGCCAGGGCTGCGTCTCACGAAACCGTCGTAAGTACAAGTTCAGCGACATCCCATTGAAATGCGTGTATTAAGTTTAACACGCGTTTCAATGGGTTGTTGCTGAACTTGTACTTAGACCTAGACCCTATGTTATGACGGTTTCGTGAGACGCAGCCCTAGTGTCTAGATCTAGATTCTAGATTTAAATTAAACATGTTGAAAGCAAGGAAGACCTAGATCTAGTGTCCGTAGACTAGTCAGACTCGATCAATTCAAAGTGTAGCCTAACTTGTTCAAATTTTGAAATAAAAACCGTGTGGAATCCTGACTAGACTGGCTGAGAATGTGACTTGTGAGATTGTAAAGCTGAAGCGACTTGAGCGAGGATGGTCAGTTTGGGGCGCTGGTCCGAGAATAAGGATCATCTTCGTAAATTCGGCAGATGTGTCCTCAAAAATAAGTCCCGAATACTCCGCATGTTCACAGACGTTTTTTTTTTCTTCGATGCTCTGCCAGTGTAGGGATCTCAATCCATGCGCTGGCAATGCTTAAAACGGATTCCGTGTAATATTAATAAAATGCCCCCAGTTCACCGTCATTACGTGAAAGGTCTCTGCAAAGTGAATATGAAATGCATCAAGGAGCTTGAGTAGGTAGGGTGTCTGAATGATCGCGCACTTCGATTTTGTGTGCTAAAATCCTTCCCATAGATCTAGATCATAGAGATTGCATGCATCCCTATGCGGTATGTGCATCGCGAGATCATGCAAAATGGGTCAATGTTTATATTACCAAATCAAGATTTAAACCTCTATTGCTCGTGATCCTGAAGGTGATACTCAATAAATGAGGTGTCATATGAAAGACTAGGTTTTTCTCCATATTTCCTAAGGGGCATCATCTCGGAATTCTAAAAATATCTTGATCAAAACAGCGATTTGAATGTTGTTTTTACCGTGCTCCAAGAGATTTGCCACTTTGGAGAAATGATGCCCTATAAAAAGGCTCAAGTTGGGCAAGCTGTAAAGAATACATCCATGTGCTTATTTTTGTTTATACCCCAAGGGATCACAAGCCATTAGGCATTACAGTTTGAAAATACCCTTCCCCCCAATTTTCAGATCAGCTAAGTAGGGAGGTGTGAGCGCGAGGAATCTGAACATGCATTCCGACTACACGTGTGTGTGTTTGTGGATTGGCAGACAGACCCGCATTTGTTTAGCAAATCAAAATATCTCTGCGTGATTTTTTTTTTTCTTCCATATTTTGTTTTCCTTCCCTATTTTATCCTGATTTTCCCGATTCCCCCCTTATTTTATCTATTCTTCCCTTGCCCTATTTTCCCCCCAATTTTCTTGCTCGAAAGGGGGGGACTGTTGTTGGATGCCATTTTTTTCCCCGCGAATCCTCTTCTTTTTTTTAACTCAAGGGGGTGGTGGTGAGGGGGAAAACAAAAAACCTATTTTTTTTTTAGTGCCTCACTATCACCCCTGGGTATAGGGGATAGCGAAAATTCTTTGGAACCAGCAACCATAACAACTTGGCTAGCATGAGCTTGTAACACTTTAGTAATTCTGTACGTACTACTGAAATAGTTTAGATTTGTATTTAAACCACATACTTGATCATTCATTATAATGATGCTGTTTTTTGGAAGTGACATTTTCATGACAATGATGAAATCTCTTTGACTTTTCAAAATACGATTCCAGCTAAGATTTGGTGTTATGTCTTATATTCAGTTTCAGGAAGCGGCGAGGTGCAATGGTGCTTTTCTCAAGTCAAGGGAACCGTAGATGATGATGTTACTGAAGGTAAGTTCTTCTAGAATTTGATTATTACCAAATAACCAGTTCACGGTTGCAGTCTGAGCATGAGCAGATAAAGGTCATTGCAGAACAAATTGTGAAATACACAGAGACGAAATACTGGGTACGTGCTCATGAAAGTTATGTAATCATTATTCATTCATGCACAAGCAGTGCACTCCAATGATACACAGGTAGAAGTATACTTTGAAAGGGGAAAAAAAGGCTATTTATGTAGCACCTCCATCACTGTAGGAGTGATTATTTCAAGGTGGGGCCTCTTCATGTTTTGAAGATCTATGGATATTCGGGGTCATTGCAGCCATGTGCTAACCGTGAACTGGTCTATTGTCATGCAGTCATGGTTGTAGGGTTCAACTCTCTGTGCTCTGTTTTAATCATACGAGAATGGCAATCCAGTAGTGAAGAGGGGAATTTTGGGGCAGTTTGCTAAAAGAAATTGGATGGAAATCCTTTAAAAATCTCCAAAAGAAATAGGTTTGTTAAAAACAACGCAAAAAAACACAAACCCAACAAGAACATAAACAAACAGACAAATGGCAGAATAGGATTTAGTCAAAATGCCGCAAGACCACTTTTATTGTGGCATTCAATAAGATAAATCTCTTGTGGCTGTGAGTTGGTTTGATTTTATAATAATATGTTGATAACTCCTCTTTATTAGAATTCCATGAAGGCATTACCTTTTGTGGATAAAGACTTAGAAAAACATATCAAATTCTCAATTTTTATTTCCTCTGCTTTAATTTACAATTAAAAAAAAAAGTTTTTGTTGTTGTTGTGTTTGTGTGCCATTTTCAATGGCAAATTGCACATTCTTTCCAAGAAAGTATCCTAAAGGCATCTCACATTGGCAATTTGGGGATGTTCATTGGTTCATCGAACACACCAGTCATGAAAAAAATCATGCATATTCAACCAATGATCGATAAAAAATATTCTTCCTGTATGTAAGAACTTATGCAAATTGGCAACCCCCCCCCCCCCCCCCCCCAAAAAAAAAAAGCATGTTTGCGCCTTTGCGGTGAGAAAGTACTTATCAATCAAAATTAGGATTTTAGTTCAGTTGGGGTTGGCAGCTCTGTAAGAGGCAATGATCCGCGTATCAGTCCGCTTTTTTTGGAAAATACAATTTTTTTCAAGTAAAATACAACTTTTGGGATTAAAGAATACTTTTTGAATTCCAGAGGTTGGCAGGTCTGGCCAAAGACAAAGATTTGCCATGCTTAGAAAGTCAAGAAGAAAAAGACGAAAGAGGAGGGGTAGGGGAAGGGGGACGAAGAAGAAAGAAAAAGAGGAAGAAGAGAATAAATATAAGGAGAAGGAGAAGGAGGGGAAGAGGAGGAAGAGGTTTATGACATCATATGTGAACGGAGCTTCACTTGTGTGGGTGCATTCTCCCAATAAAGCAAACCGGGATATTTACAAAACATTTGGATATCGCTCCAAGCCATTATAACTGAAATGTCATTTCCTGCATTGTAAACTACATTACCTACCTACATGTACCTGTATGACTATGGGTAATCATTCAGGAACTTGGGGGTTGCCCGGAAGCTGTCCCTCAGATGATAACATTCACAAATTGCTGTTTTTAATTGATTAATTCAACCCTTGAGGCATAAAACCTGAATTTTTATTTCTTCAACTTGAATGTCGAATGAATAAAATTATAGAAACATGATGTAGATGTATATAAATGACTCCGTACTTCTTCCCTTACAATGTAAATTTTGTCATCATTTTTTGTCTACTATTAAAAGTAAATAAATCAGGTTTCAAAATATTTGTTTCCATTTTACCCACAAGAGATCCCTTGTTGCTCCTAGTTCAAGTATAACCCTAAATATACTATTTACAATAATTTGCATTTTGACTTGATAATGTAGAGAAATATTTAATCATTCACATCAACCGTTTTTAAAGTAAATTATATCTTCTTAGATTTTTATGGTTGTGCGTACATGTACATGCATGATCAGTGGATACAATATAACTTACAAAGTCAAAGACTTTATTTTATGCAGGTTTTAAACTTGGACAAATCTTAGCATCCTCATAAGTTGACCTTTAATGTCCTTTAAACAAAATAGTTTTCACATGGACTCATCATAATTCAGTACTTGATATAATATGGGTTAGGTTTGGACTTAATTTTTTTTTGGAGATACTCATCCTGGAAATCAGGTGCTACAGGACACTGCATCATCCCCCACACATCTTTAAATGTCAAAGTAGCATAAATAGACTGGACCGACGATGACTTCTTGCACGGTGGCTTGTGTTGTGACCGGCGGCAGCAGCGACCAACTGTCCTGCTTAACCAAGCAAATGCATGAATTGAAAATGGGTAGTTAAGAAGTAGGTCAAAGAGGCTAGATATTATACTGCACAATATTTGCATTTGGGCACTCTGTGCACTAAGGCATTAGCTCATACGTGTATGGGTACCAATTTGAAGAAAGATGTCGTTACACAGTTGATCATTTGTGTCCGTGTATCTACAATGTACAGTTGTTGTTGTAATTGAATACTGTTTATTCTTAATGTTTGTTGTAAGAGCTCATATGTTTTCTAGTTGGAGAGCGATGTAATGAAGAAAATAAATCAATTTATTTATTTACAGAAACCAAAAATTGATGAAACCAATGTAAATTCAAAGAGTTTATCAAAAAAGATGTACATGTAGGTTTAGCAGACCTGCCAACCAGTACGATTTAGTCGTATTTAGTACGATTTTTAGAAGCAAATACGACAGTACGATTTTCTTTAATAAAATACGATTTTCAAAAAAAAAAAAGAAAAAAAAAAGCGATTTTTTTTTTTTTTTTTTTTTAAATTGATATTTTGTGGGTGCGTCCGCCATTTTCAATGGCAAAATGTCCATTCTGTCCTGTAAGTATCTTACAAAGCATCTCACATCGGCAATTTGGGATGTCATTGGTTTATCGAACACACCAGTCATGACGAAATCATGCATATTCAACCAATGATCAATAAAAAAAATTCTTCCTGTAGGTGAAAACTGTAAGAGGCATTGATCCTAGCTAGAACTCGATGGCTAGCTGAACTCGATATCGAGTACGTAGCTCATGAAATATCATTATTTCTGTAAGATATTATGAATATCTAGAGTATTATTTGTCAAAGCAAATAACTATTTTACGGTAATTTTGTTGAATTGGAGTCCCTCAAAGTCTTATGATGTTTTTTTAATTGGTTCCATGCTTATTGTTCCGATCAGGTCGGATGACGGTGCAGGGATGTAAACATGCATATCAAGCTTGACTCGTAACTTCTGCTTGCCGTTATACACGCATTTTTAAGAACGGTACGAAAGGCACTTCGATGTTATTTCAAGAGCTTTAATTTATTTTCCTTCATCAAACTATCAAGGGTAAACCATTATATTGTGGATATATTTTGACAATTAAATTAATGCCTTTAGTATTACAATTTAATTGCAATAGTCTGATCAACATTTTAGTCTTCTGTGTGGCACTTTCTTGCTCTGTCAGTGGGTCATCGATCTATTTCCACTTCCGTTTCCGAACGCACTCGATCGGTACCACGAAGCGTGATTCCTTTCTTGCAGCCTCAATTTTAGAGCGATAAAAACACCTACCGTCAACTGAAACGATATCCATTTATTTTTTAAAACATCTTAATTTAATTCAATTGATTATTTTATTGTTTTGAAAGCAGTAACTGTCCTTTCCGTCGCATTATTAGAACAGCAACTGAGTCTAACTCCCGCTGCTGCATGCACACGATTTTTAGTGTCAGTGCAGTGGTGAAAATTTCGGGTACCCGGTCCCCGCCCGAAATTTTCAAGTCAAACCCGGGTTCGGCAAAACCCGTGATGACTCAGGCCTAATACAGTGCCTGTGGTACAGGGTGTGTTTAAATGTAGACTAATGATTTATAATGGATTCTAGGTTCTTCTATGAAAGTACATGTGAATTAAAAGAATGGTGTCTTGGATTGAAGGACATTCCCATCTCAACAGGGATTGAATCATATTTTTTTTTTAAATGTGGGCCTTGCCTCACTCTGTGAACAGATTGCTGATTTGGTTTGTACGGTACTGTAGGTGAACAAAAATCATAAGCAGTATGAAACTGCTCTCTTCATCATAACAAAATCGTGAATTAAATTATTATATTTATTTATTTATTATTTATTTATTCGGCAATTCACAAAAAATATAACAATGTAAATATATGAGTAAACAAACATTAAGAGAATATCAATTATAAAAAAATGCACAATTTTCCTGGAGGTAGACAGAGGTTCCCTTCAATTACACAATGCCTTTTGAGCAAGTGTCTTACATGTTACTTACATGTACTACTGCACACTACTCATTACATTACACACTTGGTGTCGTGCTGAGATATGATGACATTCCCTGCAGAAGAAGACAGCAAATGTATGATTTCCCCAGGTCTGTGAGTTGCATGCCCACCCACCCGCCCGAACACCCACGCAGGCAGCCAGCAGCAAACCACTTTCCTTCTCCATCGTCAAAAGAGTATAAAGGCCTGTCTTCACTATCTCGAGATTGCCAAATATCCAGCTATTTGAATTATCCCGATCGCAAACTATCCAGCTAATTAGCGTCTTCATTAGACCGATACGCTCATCATTAACTAGCTCGAATAAATAATCTCGAGATTGACGCATGCGCACTTCAGCGACCGACTGTACGACCAGCGTGCGGATTTAAGATTTTACCCGCGCTGTAAAACGTAAACAAGTACCGGCTGCGCTGTGCAGGTTTGGGAAATAGTGGGATATTTTGCAAGCTTGACCAAGATATCTTGGGATATTATCCCGACCAAATATCCAGCTAATTGCTACTTCGGTCTAATGAAGACGCAAATTAGCTGGATAGTTTGCGATCGGGATAGTTCAAATAGCTTGATATTTGGCAAGCTCGAGATAGTGAAGACAGGCCTTATGAATATTATGCAGAGGATGGGAAAGAGAGAGACAGGGTCAGGATGAGAAGGGTGTCTTTTGAGGAAGAAAACAAATGTGTCTTTGCTCATTATGTGGTGGATTATATTTGTCAACTTGAATTCAGAATGACTGTACATAAACATCTGAATGAAACTTTAAACACAAGGGGAGGAGATGGTTCTGGTAGAGTAGAGTTACCAGAGTACATTTGGGTAAATTAAGAAAATAAGAACTTGTTGCACAGAAATTCATCTTCAACTACATTGCACATACATGAACATGTATTAAGATTAGCATTAGACCTGTGACTGTGTATTCAGCATTATACTAACGTGTGTAATGAAGTGAACATACATTTACATTCATGCTTTGCAAGTTGTTATTTTATTTGTAATGATGTATTGTATTTAATATTCAATTATTTTGGAAGAGAGGATTTATGACAGTGCCAGTAGAATTACATGTTGCTGTCACTTGCATATACAGTACATGTACATTTACATGTAGCTCACTTGCTCAAGGCGAGAAAAAAAAAACAGTGATACATGTACATTGTAGGTAGGGGGAAAAGAAAGCTTACATATTTAATGTTTGATTATTATTTTACCTGACCGCTAAAGAAAGCATGTAATATGCTTGTAAGTAATCGACCCAAGGACCAGCGGCCTTAACTCCTCTCCGAGGGACATAGAGTGGTGAAGTGTGACGTCATCAAAAATCTATTTTTAGAATTTCTCAATTTTTTCTTCATATTCCGAAAGAACACCGAAAATAATGTCCAAATGTCGAAAACCAATTGAATATGTTAAGTATTAGCTGAGATATGACCATCTGAATGAATATATGTCCTATGGGAGCTCAGTGTTATATGCTCTGGCTCCTAACCATTAGGAGCCAGAGCATATAACACTGAGTTCCTATGGGGAGTAAATTTGTTCAGATGGTCATATCTCAGCCAACATTTAACATATTCAATTGGTTTTCGACATTTGGACATTATTTTTGGTGTTCTTTCGGAATATGAAGAAAAAATTGAGAAATTCTAAAAATAGATTTGTATGACGTCACGGCTTCGGTACTCTATTGTAATGAGGATTCATGCCTTACTAAAAGGCACGATAGAATCGACTTGGTTTCGAACCTTCCCAGCTATGGGACCACTGCTCTACCACTGAGCCATCTGTTGATTACATATAGCCAACGTACTTGTCATCTCGATGCATTTCTGTTTGAAAACCAGGAAGATCAATTTAAAGATTGCTGTTATTCATTATTGTAAAGATTCCCAAGTGAGTCATGATTTCAAAGCACCTTGAGTAATGAATTGTCTAAAGGTCATACAATTGATAAAATATAAGGAGTTGTATCCTGTGCACATCATGTCCATGTACACAATGTACAGTATGAACATGTACATGTACCGAGCTTGCAAAGGAAATGCTGCTGTAGTGGCCTTCCTCAGGAAGCGAGTTACTTGTGAACCCTTTTTTCACCTTGGTATTATTTTCTTAAATTGTCTACATGTACACAAGTTTATTGTGATACATACATGTACATGTATTTTAAAGGCTGTGCATAACCATGTAATGAGGTACTCGAGTACAGTCCCAGGCTTACAGGCGAATACTCAGCGGCCATTTAAAAAAAAAATATATAATTTGTTTACAAATATGTTATCTGTTTGGAGTACTAGTTTGGAGCCACAAGGGCATTGTAACATGTAACTCAGAAAAGTGGTCTTTACAGGCAGGTGGTCTTTTATATATACAGGTTCCTATACATGTAGTAGATGTTTCAATGAATTTTTTTTTTTTTAAGGGAAACAAATAGTCTTTGTAGACAGGTGGTCACCAAAGCAGGTTTGACTGTACATGTACTAACTACTTTAATACAGAGTTACACATGAAAGTAAACACCCTTATGGCTCCCTAAACGTGTCATTTTTCACCAAATCATAATCTTTCAATTTTGTTATTTTTACTCTGACAGCCGATATAATCTCAACATGTGAATTCAACCATGATGGCGAACTACTAGCAACAGGTGATAAAGGCGGGAGAGTAGTAATCTTTCAACGAGAAGACTCGGTAAGAATTGTTTGAACAACTGTGGAATACCCCACTATGCAAGTACATGTAACCCTAACACTAACCCTAAGCCTTACCGAACCCTTACCGAACCCTTACCCTTAAGCCTAAATCCTAACCGTGACCAGAGCTGATCAACTGTTTACAGGCATCTGAGACATGTGGCCGCCCAAAATCTAAATCTTGACCTCTAAATTTGAACATTTTGATATTGGGTTCATGCATGCAGACCTCAACATTTCAAGTCTGGATGCCCCACAAAAAATACCCCACCCAATTCTTGGAATATGACAATGTCATTAATTTTATTGTATTATTTTCCTGGTCATGTACATATACATGTACAGGTGTATGTGCATTTATAAATACATATATTTCATTCTGTAACACTTCCTGAAACTCTTACATTTGATCTATTGACCTAAATGTGCAGGGTTGTTGGCCAGATGTCTTTATGATATTTTAATCCATGAAGATTTAAAGAAAAAAAGCAAATCATCCCTGATGTGATGAAGTACAAATGGGTTACATGGCTATCACTTGATTATGTGTTGTTAGGTAGGGCAAGCCATAATGTTTGCCCTACCTGGCAACAACTAATATACGCAGTTCGCATTCTGACAACTGAAATACAATTATTCGTATTAAACAGATGAATGAAATAATTTGCGATGTGACGGTAATGCATTAGATTTGGTTACATTACGAAAATAGTCCACCGAATAAATGTGTCTTTGCTCTGTCCTTATGCGTTATTATTAGAACATCTCAATCCCGTTCTGCACTGATGAGCAGTGTATCTATCTACATGTACATCTACATGTACATTTACGTTACATGTACTTATACCTACATGTATACAGTGGTTTTAGTGTAAGATTTGGCTTGATTTGATTGTAATACCAAGCAGGGCTTGTGAATTGTGTGTATGCAAGTACATGTACGTACATGGACATATCGGTGTGTGTCTGAGGCCTGAGGCAAGGGATTTCCTTATTCGGATCCATCCTTTTTTCGCAAGGGGAAGAGAAGTGAAATGGATCAATGACATGCTAGATCTGTAAAGGAAATCACATACCACCAGCATGTAACCGTACATTATTGTACACAGTTCATAATATGTGTAGCCAATGGATGTACAGAAATATACACTATATGAAGATTAATTATAATATTCACATTCTCTCTCCCTCTTCTCTCTCTTCTCTATCTCTCTCTCTTTCTCTCTCACTCTTTTTCTCTCTCTCTCTCTTTATTTTTTGTTCTCTTCCTCCTTTTCTTCCTCCCCCTTCCTTTCTTCCCCTTCCTTCTTCCCCTTCCTTTCTTTTTTCTCTCTGTCTCTCTTGTTATTGCACTTCACTTTTTAATAATTATCATTTTGCTGTTAATTTGTGACTAAAGAATTATAAGTAACAATTTTTTAGAAGGCGATTTTTAAGCTGGACTGGATCTAATTATAAATAATTATATATATATATCTATCCCTTAAGTGTAGTGTACTGATTTGTTCATGTTAAATTGTATCTTTGTGGTTGAAATTATATTTGCTTGCAATAATTTTGTTAATGTATTTATTTCTTAATCATTATTATTATTATCATTAATTATCATTGCTCCAATCCAAATCCAAACACATGATATTGCAGCATATTCTAGCATTTTTTAACCAACTCCTCCTTTCATGACTTTATTACCACCTTTCTTTTTCTCATCCCTTTTTTATTTTGCAGTCAAGAAATTCAACACCACCAAGGGGTGAATACAATGTGTACAGCACCTTCCAAAGCCACGAGCCTGAATTTGACTATCTCAAAAGTTTAGAAATAGAAGAAAAAATTAACAAAATCAAATGGCTTCCCAGGCAAAATCACGCACATTTTCTTCTTTCAACAAATGGTGAGTATACTGATTGATCCTTGAACCTTGTTACATTGAGATATTCTTTTGATGGCAAATGACACAACAAGGTGACATTATATTAAAAAATCATAACTACCAGTACACAACAGTAACAACAGTATGAATTCATAACAAAAACAATAAAATACCTGACGCTTTTAGGTTTTAAAAATACAAACTAAAACCTTTTACGCTTCCATCCTGTGCGCATGCCCATGATTACCTTTTACGTATATTAATATGTATTAAAGGTTCGTAACACAAAACATTTAAAAGATTGATAAGTGACACCTATTGATATTAGCGAAAGAAGAATGTTGCCTTTGTTTTAATTAGCCTAATTCTATGCTTAGAAATTGAAGATCATCATTCATGATAATGGTTTGAACTCAATACAAATAGAGGACCACTACAGAAACATTCATACTATACTCACAGCTTTTATATATTATTTCTGCTCCGTTGCCTACAATTTAGCAGTGATGGTAACTTTGCTATTAATGGTAACTTCCATGGGTAATGGAAACCTTGATTTGATTGGCTGTTGAGTAATGTTGCCATGGTAGTTAATATTGATGGCAAAGTTACCATCAGTGGTTAAGTTTTATGCAACAGGGCCCTGTTTAGAATTATTACAAGCACTTCATCTGTGCCTGATTTCAACATTCATGTCTATTTAAAGCCCGTCTGTACTAATTTGGCCAGGAGGGATTGGACCACCCAGCATGGTCACTGACAGTTGGTTATCTCATCAGCTCAGCTCTTAAATAACATAAGAAAAAGAGGATCATGGGGTACCAACGGGCACCTCTTAGGCATTGTTTTCTATATAGAGGGAAGCTAATACCTACAAGCAGTACCGTGGGGCTTTAAGTTTAAGTACAATTGCAATCCACTGTAGTTCTTTTGTGTTACCTTGAAATGAATGAAACCTTGAAACATCATTCATTTTCAGTTATAGCTGTTTGTATACAGCTAATTTAGGACATCTCTCAATGAAGTTATTGTTTTCACAGATGGCGCACATCACACATCAATTTTTTTTAAATGCCCTAGATGAAGATAAGAAAAGCGCATAGTCCTAAAAAAGAAAAAAAAAATCAGACATTGCGCTGCAGGGGCTATTTCAATACATCAAAGCCTGATTCCCTCTCCTGTTTATTATGAGCGCTGTTTTTAAAAATCATTTAATTTAGGTTCCCTGTCAAAACAATGTTACATTTAGAGGATACCAATGGCTTTCATCATTCTATCCATGCTGCATTCTCTCACATTTATGTTGCAAATACCCCCATATAAAACCAAAGTAACCCTCGTACACCGGTCATTTCTTTGTGCTGCCCCTAGATTATGGAATAGATTACCCCTAGAAATAAGGAAAGCCCCATCATTAGATAATTTTAAATCAAGACTGAAAACTCACTTGTTCATATAGTTTGTGTAGCAAAGCATTTACAATCTCTAGTAGCGCAGTAGAATATATCCACATAGTTATTGCGCTTTACAAATGAATATATTATTATTATTATTGTTATTATTTCCCTTCCAGATAAAACTGTCAAATTATGGAAAGTCTCGGAGCGGGACAAGAAGTGGACGGGTTCCAACCTGCTGGGCGAGGACGGGGTTCTCCTGGACCCGACCAACGTCACCTCGGTCAGGTTACCCGTGGTGGAGCCCATGGAGCTGATGGTGGAGGCCAGCCCCAGGAGAGTGTTTGCCAACGCCCACACCTACCACATCAACTCAATATCCGTCAACAGCGATGGCGAGACGTACATATCGGCAGACGACCTCCGGATCAACCTCTGGCATCTAGGCATCACTGATCAGAGCTTCAGTATCCTTTTCAGTCCTGAGGAAAAAGAAATTATTCATTATTATCATTATGATAAAAAACTTGTTTTCTTAACATTATTATCATTATCACCATCACCATTATTATGATGGTGATGATTATATTATTCAGGCTTACAATGTAAAATGCATAGAGATTTAATTGTAATTACTATGCCGTTTACAATTTTACATTATTATTATTATTATCATCATCGTCAATATTGTTGGTTGTAGTATGATTGTGATTATCACCAACATCATCATTGTCTATTTGGCCTCGCCTATTACCTGTGCCTGGGAAGAGAACACAAGAGAACGTTATGACTGTGGCCGGTGGACTCTCTTCTCTGAGAGTTCGTTCTTAAAGGGAGTGTAGCCTGACGAGACTACGTGTCTTTCCCCTGGCCTGACTCGGTGCCAAGCGGGTATAATAGGACTACGGACAAGGAGAACTTTGCTCTGTTTCGTGAACGCTGACCATTTTGAGATTAAGTCGATGACCACTGTTAATCAAGTCCATTCGTTTACGTGCAGTTGTCCAAGAGAAGATGCAGATGGCGTTAACCAGTATTTGCCAAGCTACACTCCCTTTAAACTTGTTCATGCCAAGAAATTTTGCTGATTGACAATTTTACACGATTGCATTACATACCATCCCCCTCCCTCCAAATAATGCAGTACTACTCGATACATGGAAATGATGTTGTTATGACCTTAACCCTAAGCCTCTCAGACATTGTAGATATCAAACCGGCCAACATGGAGGACCTAACAGAGGTCATCACGGCGGCCGAGTTCCATCCAAAGGATTGTAATTTATTTGTGTATAGCAGTAGCAAAGGAACTATTAGGTTATGTGACATGCGCCAGTCGGCACTCTGCGACCAGAGCGCAAAAAGTAAGTAGCAAAACATCAAGACTGTCTCTAAATCATGATTTGATAATTGCTATGTAATCATAGTTCATTTTAAAGCCACTTAGGATGATGTTTATTAACTCTAAAATGGAACTGTGTTGTTCTCAAGTGACGTGGTACATTAGTTCAGTGTCGGGGAAGATAATGTGAAAATAGATTGAAGCAAAGTTTGTAAGTTTTCAGCATTGTGCTATTGAAGTTGTGTAGTGAGCATTTGAATTTGAGCGTGATGGGTAACTTCAATCATGGCTTCTCTTGAATATTTTATGGATTCTTTCCTTAGTATCGCTATGGCAACAAGATTTAATCTTCTTTTTAACATCTTTGTTCCTTCACAGTGAAACAAAACAGCTCAGAATGATTCATTACATTTCTTTACAGACCTTTACCTTTCCAAATTTGTCAAATGTCTGTCTGTAAGGTTCATTAAGTGTTTTCATAGAAAACTAAGAGATGTTTAATTTGTTGATAAAGATGTTGGGTACTTTTTGCCGCATTCATTCAAAAGGAACCATGAAAATACTTGCAATCAATTGTGTTCAACTTTATGAAGCTTTGAACCAAACATAACTTCAAGTGCCTACGTGAACATTTAGCGAAAGCATGGTTGAATGATCCTCCAGCAGATCAATATGAAATATAAGGCCAGTGTTCAGAAGATTTCATCTTCTTTTATCATCTTTGTTCCTTCACAGTGAAACAAAACAGCTCAGAATGATTCATTACATTTCTTTACAGACCTTCACCTTCCAAATTTGTCAAATGTCTGCCTGTAAGGTTCATTAAGTGTTTTCATAGAAAACTAAGAGCTGTGTAATTTCATATGTTGATAAAGATGTTGGGTACTTTTTGCCGCATTCATTCAAAAGGAACCATGAAAATACATTTAGCGAAAGCATGGTTGAACGATCCTCCTGCGGATCAATATGAAATATAAGGCCAGGGGGGTGTTTCATAAAGCTGTTCGTAAAGTTATGCATGACTTTACGAACGACTTGAATATGAAGTGCCAGATAGGATGCCTAAAGTTTTTCCTGATGTTTTCACAAAGTGTGACTATATTTCCAATAACCTCAACTAAATATGGCAACAAACATACTTTGTATTAAAATGTTTTGTTATGATAAGAATGTTGATATACATCTGCACATTTCAACTTTAGTTGATGCAGTTAAAAAATGATATATTCAATTTTTGCTTTTTTGTTTTGCAGTCTTTGAAGAACCGGAGGATCCAAGCAATAGGTCATTCTTCTCAGAAATCATATCATCAATATCAGATGTCAGGTTTAGTCACAGCGGTAGATATCTTATATCAAGAGACTACCTTTCAGTAAAGGTAAGACCATACTTTCTCATCTATTGGATATGTACATAGCGTGAGTTGCCAATTTGTCTTGTGATTTTCAAAGTTTTTCATGTCATCAAAAATTCCTAACTTTCTCATTAGTTATCAAATTTTGCTCAAACTTGTTTTGATTGGTTTGTCTGATTTTTCAGCTTCTGAAAGTAAGTTTTTTTGGAGTGGACTTGCCCTTTAAAAGAAAACTTCTTTCAAATCATCAAAGAATGAAAACTTCCCTTGTACTTGGAGATTTCCTGTGCTCATTATATGGCAGTTTGCTCTTACCAGACTAATTTAATTAGGCCATTTTCGTTATGTAATCACATTTAATGCATAGTTCCTCATGATGAATGATCTCATTCACTTGTTACAAATAATTGTATCTCAATGGTCAGAGTGGGAATTGCATCATTAGCCATTGCAGTGTGGGACAAGCATTATTACTTCTGCATTCGGACTGTAAACACAATTATTTGTAGCAGGTGAATGAAATCATTCATAAAGAGGAACTTAATAAAGGCGTATACATTAAATTTGATTACATTACACAAAATTCTTCCCTCCTTGGTTTGGTTGATGAGGAGTTCTTTGGATTAGATAAGATAACACATGTCCAGAGCTGCCAAGTAGTACGGATTGGCCGTATTCCGTACGGAAATCAACTTAAAATACGGACTTACGTTTTTTCATGTTAAAATACGGAAAGCAAGCCAGGTCTGTGTTAAAAAAAAAACCACGCGGGAAGGACTTTCATTTAACTGGGAGGTGCAGTTGAATGTGTAAGATCATTAATGTAAAATTAAAAAAACAGTAAAGGACCTAGGATAGAACCTTGTGGTACGCCATGTGTAATAGAAGAAAAATTGGAGGAAGTATTATTTTAAACTTCATATTGAGATCTACCAGAAAAGAGTACTTTCCAACCAAGATGACAGACAAATTTGAGTGTTGTCCTAGTTTCCGAGGGGTGAGTCAACACACCGAATACTGAGCTTGAAGATATTGCCAGGCATAGCGCCAAGTGGAGGGGCATAAATCAAAACTTAATTTTTTTATTTTATTTTTTTGTTATACCTGCGTATAAGACGCACCCCAGAGATTAACGGTACATGTGGGACGGAAATGTAATAAGTGATCGAACATTGCCGATATGCATGCATATTTTTTTCACGCAGCAAAAATACTGATTTTTTGGTCAGAATATTGATTTTTGGGGATAAGAATACTGAAAATGCAAAATACAACTTGGCAGCTCTGCATGTCAGATATTAAAGCAATCTAGTTAAACAGTACCCTTGAAACCAAAACATCACTACATACTCAAAAGTTCATCAGTTTATGGAGTAGCACAAATCAAACTTTCCCCATGTCAAATAATTTTTTTTTGACCAAACTATGGAAGAAATGTGTCATTTACACTACCAAAATCAAATTTTACATCAGTCAAACTATATTTTGTGGTCCCAACAGATTCCACTTACCGTATTTGCCGGCGTAAAGGCCGCACCCCAAACTTTGACATTTCGTAGAGGAAAAAAAACAAAAAAAAAAAACAGACCAAACAAAATGATCGTAATTTTCTTGTAGAACACTCTTTTTTTTTTACAAACTATACCAAATTCATCAATATTCTTATAAATCAACAAGAAGTTAACCTCAAAAATGATCATAATTTAGCAGATCTTCATCGACTTTTAAGCTAGTACTGTATCGTACGCAGATTTGGTATCCTACAATACCCCTTCCTCGATGTGCGGTGTAATCCGAAATAGCATTTTCGACCTGCGCAGTTGCGTTGCGCGGCAGCTAGCTCCGTAAGTAACGGCCTGTCCCTTTGTTTACTTTTTGGCGATGCAATGGTACGGACTTAGATCTAGATCTATCGGCAGATTTTATTAGAAAAATAAGTTTTTTCGTCTTCATGTCAACTATGCAACATAAAATTGTCGGTAAGTTGTGTGGAGTTATTCTAGAATTGTCCTGTACCGTTGTCTAGTCATGCTACCGTTCCTATATTCCCATACGTGCAAATGGACGTGATGTTTTGACCGCTGAATTTTGTTGTTGTTGCGTATACGCCGCACCCCGACTTTTTGATTTTTTCTCACCCGAAAATACTGCGGCCTTTACGCCGGAAAATACGGTATGCAGAGCTCACTGTATATTTGTCATGGTCTGTCATTGTATTTACGATTGAGGAGCCAACTACATGTAGTTACTGTTTCTGACGTATTTTAGTTTGGAATAATATCCTGAATAGCCAACTTGAAGCAATGCAGTAGGTTCTAAGGCTTCTTTACAACAGGATTTCCTTTCCTGTACATTTTGCGTATCTGTCAATTTCCTGCTTGCACCTCAAACATGGGTCGATGAAATCAACCGTTGTTTTTAAGTGACCTTATTGCATGTACCACCAAACACCCACCCAGTGCATGTCATATAATATGTCCCCAGTTATGTCTGTATTGTTCTAACCTTTCCGCCACCATGCTGTCTGTGTACATGGAGGTGGTGTGTGGTGGTACATGTAGCTATGGGAAGCCATCCATAACACTAGTGCTTCATACACGCATGCAGAGAAGACATTCAACTGTAACATGATTTAATGTCTAACATGTATGTAGTCATGAGCCATCAAGTGTAGTCAACCATATGATACCATTCAACATTGTCTGCTGGAGGTGCAATTAATCTTCTATTTATGGCTTTGTTTCTCTTTCTTTCTTTTGATTGGGGGGGGGGGGGGGAATAAAACCCTTTGTAAACTGTTGTAATTTTGTTGATTGACTATGTCTTTGTGTTCAATGTGATGTAATTGTGTTTGTATACATGTATGTATGAAGTGAGGATTGAAGATAGGTAGATGAGAAACTTTTTTCCAGGGTACATGTACATGGTCATTTATTTACCATTTATTCTCAGCCAAAAATATAATGTACTGTGACTTCAATAATCAGCATCTAGCATCAGAAATTGTAAAACTTTTGAATTCTATTGTGGCACTTAACTTGTGGCAGTTTTATGTGAACTGGAATAGTAATGATGTTTTCTTGCTTCCCCCTCTCTCTATGTCTCTCTTTCTCTCTCTTTCTCTCTCTTTCTCTCTCTTTCTCTCTCTATGTTTCTCCGCTTTCTCAATATCTCATGCTTTGTCTTTATCTCGCCTTCATCTCTTTTCCTACACTCCCTCTTTATTCTTGTTCTTTCTATTCTTCATTTCTCTCTCTCTCTCTCTCCCCCTCACCCTCCCCCTTTCCCTCTACCTCCCCTCTCTCCTCTCTCTGTGTCTTTCTCTCCTACTCCCCCCCCCCCCCTCCCCATCCCCCTCCCACTCTCCCCCCTCCCCCCCTCCCCCCTCCCACTCTCCCCTCCCCCTCCCTCTCTCCCCTCCCCCTCCCTCTCTCTTTCTGCTATTCACGTTTTAAGGTATGGGATCTTCTAATGGATACCAAGCCAGTAGAGACCTTTCCCGTCCATGAGTACCTACGAAGCAAGCTATGTTCTCTCTATGAGAACGACTGCATATTCGACAAGTTTGAGTGTGTATGGAATGGCTCAGACAGGTAAGTAGTTTATTCTGTTAAAAACCTGAATGCCCATACTATAACTCATTCAGAGAACGTACATCAGTCTGTCCCCTGGTTGCGAACATAGAACATACACTTTGATATGGATGGGTAATGTGTTATTGTATTCCATAGTCCATACACTTAGCCTGGGGAGCATTTTATTTCTCACCTCACCATCCTTCTTTTTAAAAGAAGTAAATAAAAGGAATTTTAATATATTGTGATGTTACCCAATTAATTAAACAATTTGGGATGACAGCAAAGAATAACCTCTAGAAGTGTGCACCTATAACATAAAAGGCCTTGCAAGTATAATGGTGTATTGTCCGCTAAAGGAGCTACCCTGCTTATACATGATGAAATATGATTTGATTACATTTTGATTCTAGTTCATTATCTTTTTTCAGTCAAGTATTTACGGATGAATTCCACTGACCATTCCCGTAGGCTACATTTTGAAAAGATTCAGTGCTCAAAGGCACTAGAGGCACTATACCTTAAAGCTTGCCCAATGATTGCCCGGCATAGCAACCAGTAATATATGCAGAACGGATTCTGAATATTGTAGTTCATTTATTAATAACAGGTTAATTGAATAACTCGTCACTAGGTCCACAGGAAAGACACATCCATGAATTTGAATATGTTGGTAAACTGGGGAGCGTTTCACAAAACTTGTCATCGGTGACAAATGACAGATTTTGTAATAAGCTACTGAAATCCTTGCTTCTGATTGGTTATCGGCAGATTTTTCACTGGTTTTTGTCCATTGCCATTGAAAGAAGGTTTGGTGAAACAGGTCCCTGGTCTATTCGTGAATATGAAAGAGGAAAGCAATTATCAATTATCTTTTCGCCCTTCCTACAGTGCAATCATGACCGGCTCCTACAACAACTTCTTCAGGATATTCGACCGCAACACGAGCCGCGACGTCACGCTGGAGGCCTCCCGCGAGAACACGAAACCGCTGCAGGTCCTGAAGCCGCGGCGGGTCGGCACGGGGAGCAAGCGGAAAAAGGACGAGATCAGCGTGGACAGCCTTGACTTCAACCGCAAGATCCTCCACACGGCGTGGCACCCCCGGGAGAACATCCTGGCCGTAGCAGCTACTAATAACTTGTACCTCTTCCAAGAGAAGCCGCCCAGCTAAGCCAGGGCTGCATACTCTTGCACCACCTTTATGTAGTCTCTTTATATAGTATCGCTCTCTCTATATAGAGAAAGAGAGGGGCTAGTAGATCATTGATTGGAGGAGGGAGTGGAGACAAAAAGATTTATGTTTCATGTGTTCTGGGGTCGGAAGGGCATTGAGTGACACAAAGACAAACTACCAACTACATTGGAAGCCAAGTTTGTTGTCTGTTTATAAAGACTTAAGTATATTACCTGCCTCTTGGAGCTTGAAGGATCTCAGAGCCTCACAATTGCCTATTCAAACTTTTTGGTCAAATAAAATCAAATATTTCACTTACAATATAAAGTGAACATAAATTATATTCTGTAGGGGAGATATGTAGAAGGGATACAGTGACGGTGTGTTTTATATGAAAACAATTAAACTCAAATTCAATGCTATTTGATATTTTAATTGCATAGATTGTATTTGATTCAGTTGCCAGTCTGAATTTGTTTTCAACATGACCTGTTTGACACAATTTAGTATTGGTATTTACAAGGGCCATGTAATCATTCCCTGACTGCAAAGACATTGGTGTAGACATATCCTTTGAAAGACCCAAGTGGTCACGTAACATTACTTTGACATAAGTTTAACCTAAAAAAGGAATCTGATTCTGATTTCAGCATAAAACTAGGTATGAAATTATATAATCTTAGAATTGTATGCCCATAGGCATAAGAGATCTAACGTTTTTCTATCCGAAAAACAAAAAATGAACGGACACCATCTCACATGCCTTAGCAAGTTGATGGTTCATGAATGTTAGAGTCAAAGAATAAGGTTACAATAAGGTAGTTTCTTTTTTCACATTTTCCTCCATGATGGACAGAATTAGGTGGAACCTCGCTGCTCATCATGAAACCCTTTGCTGATCAACCCAAATGATAAGAAACACATTGAGGGTTCAGTGACTCAAAGACGTAACTCCATATTTTGCCATAATGAGTATTTGATATCAAAATGTTCAGAAAAATGTGGGCTTTCCAGGAAACACAAAGACTTAACTCCGCCTAACACCCCATTAAAGTCAATGGCTAGTGAAACATAGACTTAACTCCTTATCGCCCAAGTGCTCAGTGACACATAACCCACTTTTTTCTCAAAATGGCCAAAATGGAGTTTCGTCTTTGTGTCACTGACCCCTCAACATGTTACCTTTTATCATGGCATAACTAAAGGGGGATAAAGCAAAACAAAACAAGACTCGCTCAAGGAAACTAGGTACGCATCCAAGGCACTGTACAATATACGACTGATATCATTTCAGGAGGCAAACAAGTATTTGTTGCAGAGATGAAGTAATCTATACAGCATCTTTTACACTGGATAGCAAGTATTAGAATGTCATCCTTGGGTGAGCATTAGCGTTCAAGTGCGTAAATGCATACAATGCATCATTCATTCATAAAGTGGGCAAAGACAGACCTGCCAACCAGTACGATTTAGTCGTATTTTGTATGATTTTTAGAAGCAAATACGGCAAGTACGATTTCCCTCAAAAAAATATGATTTTCAAAAAAAAAAAAAAAAAAAAAAAATATTTTTTAAAATATTTTTTTTAATTTGAATTTTGTGTGTGTGCCATTTTCAATGGTATAATGCCCATTCTGTCCTGTAAAGTATACTCCAAGCATCTCACATCGGCAATTTGGGGGGATGTTCATTGGTTCATTGAACACACCAGTCATGACGAAATCATGCATATTCAACCAATGATCCATAAAAAAAAATCTTCCTGTATGTAGGAACTGTAAGAGGCATTGAAATTGCGTAACAGTCCTTGTTTTTTTTTAAAGAATACAACTTTTGGGATGAAAGAATACAGTTTTTAAACTCCAGAGGTTGGCAGGTCTGCAAAGACTCTTCTCCAGGAATATTTGTGTGCTTTAATCGCTTAGTTTCACCTTTTGGTTTTGCCTTTATCATTAATATACACATTTAATGCGTTATAAAACTTGTTTTGAAAGTATAGGGATAGATAATGGATGTTAAAAAGTACCAGAAAAGTGAAATTACTCCACCATGACTCGCTCTTTAATCTTGATCTGATCGAAGTAGGATATCGTACACATACCTTCTGTGTGCAAATGAATTATGAGACATCTCTTGATTGTCTGTAATGATGAAGTGTTGTTGTCTATTTCCATGGGTGAGTAGACTTATTTTTCTTTTCTAGATATGACTGATGTAACTACTTATATGGAATGGTTACGATGATGAATGTTTTCCTCTTTTTTTTAGCCAAAGATAATTGTGGCTGATTTGTGGAACACATTTAAAGATATGTGATATTTATGTCTGTTTCAGTTATTGTAGTAAAAAAATTATAAGATGAAAAAAAAAAATGTGAGAGTTGACAGAAAATTACTGTAAAGCCTTGGTTAACACTTGGATATGTATATTTTTTAATTGAACCAAAGTGTACTGGCCTGTATATTGCAAGCAGAAGATTGTAAATTAATACTTGCGGAGAAAAAAAAAGAACTTACAAAAAAGATGATTATTAAGAGGCAGCTTCATGTATGTGTCTGAAGCTGAATGGAGAAAATTTATTTTGCAGGGATGGATTTGTTTCCTAGAAACAAATAGTTCTCTCTTGTTTGTGTATATAGCTGAAAAATGAATATAGTTTCATTATTCTGAATTGAGAACATGTGTTGAATTTCATCCCTATTTTCATCTGTTTTTGATCATGTTCATGTGTTGTTTCTTGCATGTGCCACAAGTTTATGACTATCTCTCTCCATGTGTTGCCTTTTTCGGTGAAAAGGTAAAACGATGAGAAGCAAAATTGGCTTTGGTTTCTGGTTTCTCGTATTAGTTGCAGCGTGGAAGCATAAATGACCCTAAAATGTACTAAAATTTCAGGTCTAGTGAAGTATGTTGTTGCATTATGCTCTATTTACCCTCCTTGAATTAAGTCTCCTAGACGTAATTGTGTAAAGAGTTGCTATTGCTATTGATCCAAAGTCCTTCAGTTAATCGCAACTTTAACAAACGCCCATCTCTATTGTGCAGAGATGAGAGTGATGCAACCTCAAGTTAAATGGCGATTGATTTGAATGAAGCACAAGTCTTTTTTCAGACAGGACCTTGATGTACATGTACAAATCAAGTCTATTGTTAAGTTCAGAGCAGAATAACTGATCAATTTATCTGGGGTTTTCCCCTTTAATTACTCATACTAACTGCTGTTTGATGGATTAGTAAAATCACAAGGCTGCATTTTCAATAGTGCTTCTGTTCACCCAGCCGGCATGCTTGCCACTCTGGCATAGGGGGTTTTGGAATTCCTTTTTTTTTTTTTTCTGCCAAATTTATGGAACTTTTGTTTGTGACACTGACTAATCATTTGTTTCATGCTGCTTCTAAAGCATCCATTCAAAACACATGGAAATATGGGGTAAATATATCAAATATATTTTATTTCTTCAGTTTAAAAATGAGCTTCATTGTACCTTCCCCTTCAAATTATTTGAATTCTTTTTGTCTGCAAAACTATCTGTACCAAACCTATAAGGATACTCCTCGTTGTTGGACCATCGTTTACAAATGAATGTTATTCAGTTTTCAGGTAGAGTGTAGTTAGAACTGTACTCTACATGTCCCAATCTTGTGCCATTGAAAAGATCTGCAATGAAAGCAGTTGTAAATTTTGTCTCGAATGAAGTAAAAATGAATTCCATTTATTCAAAGTAATTCAGTAATTATAAAAATGCATGAAGAGTATAAACTCAGTGAAAGGATGGAGCTATGAAATAATGCTGCACAGTCTCTCTGTAAACCTGCTATTAGTTCTTTCTCTCATAAAACATTCTTATAGGTTTAAACTTGAGGTACATCCAAACAGTTAAGAACGAAAGATAACCAATCAGTCATTGTAAGCGATGTAACAAAAAAAATTACGAGCATTGTTTTCTCCTGTTTCTGTCGGCGCCAGGTGTCATTTGAGTTATCTTTGTTTTCTTCTTAAGGGTGCTTCATTTCTATTTTTTCTAAAAGATGAGTTGATTGTATTTGTATTTTTGTTTATATATTTTGACATGTGATCAGATATATATTGAAAAAAAGATGATATTACATTTGTCTGAGGAGTATTGTCAAAACATCATCTACAGGAAAATGTTGATATTCTCTACCATGAAGTTAAATCGTATATTGATGTGAGGTTAAGATTGGTAGGTTATTTTTGTTCTTTCTTGAAAGGTCATTTTCAACTGGTTTAGGTGTGTACATGTAAGTTGGAATCCAGGCTGTCTAACCCCCATTTATTGAAGTGCAAAATACCATTCACATGTAAACAAAGGTAGATAGGTAGGGTTGCAAAATAAACGGGCTTTAGTGTCTTTGTACATGTAGGTGTATAATGAATGCATAATCTTCAGAAATGGTATCTCCCAAACCGAGTAGGTGTTGGTTGGAATCTGAAAGACTGGTCACATGTTACCAGCATGATCTCTATTAAATCGGTCTATGTAGGAAAGGTAGAGGTGATCTAGTAGATATCTCACTGGACTGTGGATCACATGGTTCGAGTCCTGCCTCCTGCACACTTTGGCAAGTTATTAATCTGCATCTGCCGCTCTCCACCTGGGTGTAGTAAATGTGTACCTAGTTTAGAGGAGCTTACAATACACCTTACTAAAGCGGGGGTCATGAGAGTACTTTTGGGGCGCTTTGAGCATCGCCTGGATGGATATATGCGCAATATAGATTGAGCTATTATTTCCATGATTGTGATATTATTTAGATATCACACTCACCAGTTCATTCTAATGAGCCTTCAGCAACAATTTTTCTTGGATCTAGTACCTTTTCTACCTAAGCTGATTTATCGTTTTCACAATCATTATCATTGATATGTGGCCAGTCTTTCAGTTGCGAAGCTATTTGTCTGGAATAGCAAGTTCTGTTGATGTGCAAAACAGTACTGACACCCCTGTAGCCATATTATATGATGTAACATGTATGCAGGGCTGCCTTTACTTGTCTTTAAATTGTCATTATTTGTGCTTTCATGTGTTTAAGAAGATGTATTGTCTTGAGGTGTAGAGGTGGTGTTGTGGTATAGTGGTTCATTCACTTGACTCTTGATGCCAAGGTTTTGGGTTTGAATCCCAGCCTGGCACTGGCATCCTTTGGAAAGACATTAATCCACATTTGCCACTCTCCACCCAGGTGTGAATAGGTACCTGGCAATTGCTGGGGGTAATGCTAATCGCAGGGCCCTCGTGAAGAACAGCATTTAATACTGATGAGGCTTACCTGGGTAAACAAAATTATTATTATTTGTAAACAAATTTTTACGCTGTGACAATGAGACAGAAATCACCGCTATGCGAAATGATCCTAGGTCAAATGACCACCCCCCAAAAATAGTTTTGAAACTGTTAAAGATGCTTGTGGCTTCACTCCAAATTCTTGATTTGCTTTAAGTGTTTCTGTGTTTTCCTTTGTAATGTATTTCACCATTTTGTTTATTTTTCCAAAGAGTTACTGGAATATTGTAATGTTACACAGAATAGTGGAAAGTTATTCATGTAGCAACCTCAAGAATATACTGCATTTACAGACTTTGTTATCAAATTCATTTGGAATTGAATACTTGTAAAATGTAAAATTGTTGCAAATCAACTATCTTGCATTAATGTAAATGTTTCCACCAAAGTGTTTGATCTTTATTTGTATTTGTATTTATAATTATTTTTTACTTTTACTTATACTGCCAATCAAGGGTGTTCATTATGCAGTTACCAGGATAGCTAGTTTTCCTCATCCATTTTAATTTGAGCAATGATCAAATATTGTCAGCTACTCAGAAAATCACAAGTATGCACCATCACTTCTACACAGAAATTCAGCTGCTTTTGCTGTAAGTCCACACTAAAATGAAGAATGAGTTTGTAAGCCTCATATAATCTCTGTCATGATTACTTATTGTAAGCTTTTCTCTGGTAGCGAAAGAACTCAAATGAAGTATTTTAACAATGATTGGGTTAACAAGCAAAATAATATATGATGGAAGGTAAATATATCTCAATAAATGAGAGTTACATATGTAATATTATTTGGGTGAAACGAGGGCAGAATTGAGAAGGAAATCCTATGCATATGCTCACACAACTTAAGGCTGTCTATTCAAATTAATTTTGTACTGGTTCATAAATTGTGATTAACTCATTGTGTGTATGTATATTATAAATGTATATGCATCGCTTCATAATTCTTGCATACTGGTAGAAGCAATCCCACAAAACATTGCTGTAGAATGATTTATGTCGAAAAAACCGCACTTTTATGCAGGGGATGTGATAAAAAATGACTGCAATTGTCAGATGTTATCTCAAATGTACACACACGTTTCAGTTTGTTGGAAAGAAAATCAATTTGAACTATCAGTACAAGAGTTATTTGGATATATCCATTGCCTTAGTGAATTGATATATATGGAGAGACATGAATTTATTATCTCAACTTTATACACCTTTTGATGTATATCATTATGACATTGAATCTCTCATACATGCAAATTATTAATCCGACTGTGGCATGTATGTTTTTTTTTTTTGTCTCGTTGCTTTTGAAAAAAAGAAAAAAAAAGTCATGTTGTAATGACGTTACATATGTTGTCGTCGTCGGTGGAACTATGGCAACAAGTTGGTAAATATGTTTCATTTTGTGGTAAATATGTAAAATGGAAAGAACTTTCATACAGAAGTAAATGCAAAAATATCCATTCCAAGTGGAAGAATCTATATAAATACATGTGTTTTGTTTTCTTGATTATCTTCATTATTTTGAGTTGTGTTGATGACAATGCCTGAGAAAGATTAATTTTGACCCTGTAGCATAAAACTTGCTGTCAATAACATGGTACAAAAGTGATTTCAGTTACTGAAATCCTCTTTTATTTTGTTGTATTGGCTATGATGAGTAGACTTTTCATAGATCCATGACAGTTGTTATTGACAACAAGTTTTATGAAAGAGGGCCCTGTCTTAAAATTTGGCTTTGGAGGAAGATGTGGATAAGATTACAAAGGTGTAGTAGGGATGATGAAAGATGAAAGAGGAGAAGAGATGGGAAAGAGGTTTGGGTAAATGGACAGGAGTTGTGTCATGATGGAAGGGTTCGAGATGAGAAGAAAGTTTCATATTAAAATGGGTCTAGAAAGGGGATAAAAGAGATGATATAAAGGTGTGTGTGTGAGAGAGAGAGAGGGGCAGGGGTAATAAGGAGCAAAAAAGGGTTGGGGTAGCTTGTGGGGATAAAGTGGTGTATTGATCAAACAATGAAGCTGGCCAAAAAACCTTCCCTGTTTTAAGGCCCATAAAGAAAGAAAGAAAAAAGAAGAAGCCCTACGTTCGGCCCCACCAATTTCTGGATACGCCTATGCGCTTTTCATGAGGCCTAAAAAAAAAAGTTGTCCTTGCGACGGACCCCCATATCTTGAAATCTATGGTCGGCTTAAAAAATGTAAAAACAGCATTAAAAACTGAAAAATATAAGCCCAAAGAGGGAGTTGAAAAAAGGAAAGAAAGATTTCTGACCGACAGACCCATGTTTTGGCACCTAAAAGGGCAATACAACATACTTTTTTTTGGGGGGGGGGGGGCTGTTTGGTTTCAGTGGAGGGGATTTGGTCGGGGATTTGGTATGAGTAGAAAGTTTGATTTGAATAATGAAAATGAATGTTAAGTGTCAGCAATACGATAAAATGTGATAAGAGAGGAAATCTTGGAATATAGGCCTGTAATTCCTGTTTTTACAGTAGATCTGCAATACATACTAGATCCCTGTGGTCTAAAACGAGCTGTGCGTTTGAATAACGAGAAATATTCTGGAGACGAGGTAGTTTTAAATGCCTACCCGGAAGTAGATGTTCGCGCAATCGTCCTTTCATTTTAAATGTACAGCCAGCATGCTTTGGCCTTTGCATTGCTCAATACGTGATTTCCATGTGTACGCAACGTGTTGACATTCGTAGTCATATTCAGCTCGCACACGTGGGTAACATCGAGTCGAGCCGTTCTGTCGCCTGTCACATTGCATCCGTTGAATTTCTTGCTCTTAGCCAAACAAGATTTAATTGTAGTTAATTGAAACAGTTAACGAACGACAAATATATCTCACCATGGCTAAAGAATATTTCTGGGGTAAGTGTAATGAAGGAAATCCAGAATTTTGAACAAAACTGAAAAAGTAAATTTTTTTGTTTCATTTCATTCATTCATTTTTGTGTGAATTGAAATGATTGATACAATGATAGCTCTGCATTGACATTGAAACTGAACTTTTTTTAACCTGATTATGATAATGATGATGATGGTGATAATGGAACTCCAGGAAGAGCTTCCTGGAGTTAGTGATAATGATGTTGATTAATCATGCTAATGCGAACGTTGATGATGAATGAGTGACAACACAATGATCCAGATCATGATTACGATTGTGACGTAATAATTAATATAGTAGTCTAGACCTAATGCAAATATGGCCGAGCTTTTTAGCAAATGATGGCATTGTCATTTAGTCTAGATCTAGATCTAGAAATTGGAAAATAATAAACTTGTGAGACACGTTGACATGAAAGATTGGTCACCAGTACTCGGTAGGGGGTTACTGGTCCGAGAATGAAGATTGTGCGCATAAACGAGGATATCCTCGTAAAAACGCGGACAAATCGCGTCCTTAAAATGACGATCGTCTGCAAAAACACTTTTTCTTCAGCGCTCTGCGGGTGTAGGATTCCCGATCCGCATGCTGGCGATTCCAAAAACAGATTCTTCGTAATGAAATACCCTCGGTTCACCATCTAGTTTTATGGGTTGTTCGTCTTCACGAGGATTTATCGTTCATAACGTGAAAGTCTCTGTATAAAGTCAATTTGTAATGGATCAAGGAGCATCATCTCGGAATCTGTTTTTCGCATTGCCATTACGCGGATCAGAAATAAGATGCGTTCGCGAAAATGCAGACGATCCTTTTTATTTTTTATACTCTTTATTTCCAATATTAGGCCTAGGCTAAAATACATTGGTACCACTTACCAGATTGACTATAATATGTTTAATTTTAATGGTCCTTTTTCATTAAATTATGGGTCAAATACAACTCCATGTTGAAAATCTTGCAGCCGTAGTTTAAACTGTCACTGATCACGAAAGACATCAAAAGATTTGCTTATATATTAAATACACTGAGCTGAGGTAATCCATTTGCACAAAAAAAGGGGGAAAATAAAAAGAAAATAACTTGGTATACTTGGCGGGAGACTGTCTCCCAAATAGGCTCCCAAATATCTTGAAAACAAAATCATGAATAATGGAGAAAGTCTTTCATAGAGCTTCTGCACATATTTTTTTCCAATTAAGCATCAATGTATTCTTTCCACCTCCTACTCCAAGACATTTTACGTAGTCTGCTAAACCAACTCCTAGAGTCCTAACCAATCAATTTTTGGCCATCCATACTGGTTGAGTGGTTTAGGGTTAAGGTTATGGTTAGAAGCATTGAAGTTTGTTGAATTCAACCACTGTCTAGGATCTTTTGTCACCAGAGAATGTTGTAATCCTCTTGTGCTCCTCTTGCTTTTCGAAACATGATCCAGAATGAAGTATGATTTATTTCTCACTATTTTTATCTCTTCTCTTCCCTGAATTTAGGGTTAAAGGCTAAATTACAAATTCATGTTGACTTTTGTTGATCTGTTTACATCACATATCTTTTGACTCTTTGATGTACATTTATGTCATATATATTTTTTTTTTCTATTTTACTTGTTTTCTACCTTCTAAGCTCCACCCCTTAAAAAAAACTTTCAAAAGCAAATGACCTTTGTGACATCATCATGCCAGTCATTCATCTGTCAGCTAGATGAACAAAAGACATTGGTATGTTCCTTCCCACAACTGACCACCTATTCACAATAGAACTGCATGTTTTTATACAATGCCTACTTACAAAATTAAATTACATTTTAAGCAGTTGCTATGTCAGAAATCCCCAAGCAACACCATGAAAAAAAGGGTTTCAATAGGCTATTATATGCATGTGCAAATGCAATAAGGTCCTCAGTGGGTGCATATGAGGGCATACCACTGTCTTTTGTGAATAGGTGGTCAGTTGATAGGAAGAGACATACCAATGTCTTTTGTTCATCCAGCTGACTGATGAATGACTGGCATCAAAATTAATTTGCTTGTGGAGGTTTTTTTTTAGGGGTGGAGCTTAGCAGGAAGAACAAACGTAATAGAAAAAATTATATAAAATACATGACACAAATGTACATCAAAAAGTCGAAAGATATGTGATCTACCGGTATATATTATTACAGATCAAAAAAAGTCAACACGAATTTGTAATTTAGTCACCCTTATTATGGTTATGGTTTGGTGCAATTGAAGTTCGTAGAATTCAATCAGTTTCTAGGATCCATTGTTACCAGAGAATGTCATAATCCTCTCATAATCCTCTCATAATCCTCTCGTGCCCCTCTCATGCTTTTCAAAACTTGATCCAGAATAACGTACCATTTATTCTCCACTCTTTTTTTTATTGTCTCTTCCCTGAATTAGGAGCAACTCTGTCTAAGGATAAGAAGATCTTCAAATGGGACCCAGAATCCGACTTCCTGGATGATGAAGACGATGAAGAGGAAGATTCTATTTCCCATTTCCTCTTCCTGAAGCAGGTAAAGTATAGGGCTGTTATGGGCATCCATTTTCTCTGTCGACATTTTGGTATAAACTATTTCCTTGAATATTCTTCTGTGTCAACACAACTCCCCTCTTTTTAGTGTCAACAACACTTCTGGTTTTTAAGGTTGCTTGAATGCATCATCCAATCAATTATGTTGGACATGGCACAAAATTATCAGCCACATAACCAGGTATTATTTATTGTCATAAAAGTTTGTGGTGTAAATGGCAAAATCGCCCCTTTTAAATGGCTCCATACTTTGAATATTTAGCTAATCTACATTTTCCAAAATAAACATATCTTCAGAAGTTCAGAGTCAGAAGGAAACATGTATCATGAAAATGAAGGGGGGGGGGGGGAGGAGGTAACTACATGTAGATTGAAATAATGGTAGTAGGTACATGTAGGACATCATACTGTTTGAATTCTTAGCTTTTGAGATTGGTGGATACCACTGTGAATGTGGTCTAGCGCCATCTTGTGTTTGATATTATAAAAATCAATTGCACCTACAGTATGTGTAGTCATGAAGTACTTTATAGTTAAATGATTCCCCATTGACGGTTAATCTCTCTCTCTCTCCCTCACTCGCCTCTTATCTCCTTTCACTCTTCTCCCCTCTTTGCTTTCTCTTTCTCCCCTCTTTCCCTTGCCTTCTCTTTCTCTCACTCGCTCCCTCTCACCCCTTCCCTTCTCTCTCTCTCTCTCTCTTTCTCTTCCCTCTCTCTTTCTCTCCCCTCTTTCTCTCACTCGCTCCATCTCACCCTCCCCCTCCCCCTCTCCCCCTCTCCCCCTCTCCCCCTCTCCCCCTCTCCCCCTCTCTCTAGCTCTCTCCTTTTCTCTCTCGTATCCCTTCTCTTTCTTTCCTTTCCCTCTCCTACCGTATTTTCTGCACAGGCTGTCCTTGGGGTAGATGCTAAGGACGATGGTAGGAATGTGATTGAAGTGGAAACGATCAACTTTGATGGAGAAACAGTCATTCAGCCTCTTCTTTCTCTGAGACTTGGTCTTAATGAGAGCGTAAGTATTCCTTCTCCCGAAGAATTGCAATCAAAGGGCAAATCCACCCTGATATTAAGTTGCAAAGTGAAGTGAATTGGTCTTTGTGACTCCGGTCTTGGAGGAAATGAACAGATTTCCTCCCACAATGCCTTCCATTTTTTGATGGGCAGCGTTGCCAATTTGTGTTTGATTGATGGCAACTTCAAACATTCATAAATTTCTTATTTTCAGTCTACTATTAAACCAACTTAAAATCAGGGTGGACTTCATCTTCAGGCGTGTCTTCATCATCTCGAGATTGCCAAATAGCCCGCTATTTCTGATTTGGGAAATAATCCTGAAGTTACAAATCGCATCCTCATCAGCTTGAGATTTGAACTTGAAACTCGAGCTCAAGATATTTTGCTCAGCATTCACTCGTATTGCGAGGCTTCGGGCTGGTGAAGACGCAGCAGTGAAATAGCGGGATATTTTGCAAACTATCCCAAGATATCTTGGGGTGATTATCTCGACCAAATATCCCGCTAATTGCAACTTTGAAGATGATGAAGACGCAAATTAACTGGATAATTTGCGATCGGAATAGTTCAAATAGCGGGATATTTGGCAATCTTGAGCTGATGAATACAGGCCTTGTGAGATACTTCTGCTTATCTACAAAGCTTTGAATTCAAGGTCAAGCTCAAAATTTTGATAAATTATCAAGATATGGCGTTTGACACCGGGGACTTTTTGGAAATCAATCATTAAAATCCTGAAATTGGCAGGTGTTTGTCCCAGTGAAGCACTATTGTTTGAATTGTTAAGTCCCATTCCATCTCGTATCGCATATCTTTCCACACATTAGATCTATATCTGCCAGAGAATCTGAACAGAGTTTGTATTCATTATTCAAGAGATGTTCACATTATGTTTCTGATGCATTTCTAATGGTGTGAAAATAGGATCTCGGTTTGCAGCTTTGTGCAGAGGAATGTCTTGAATATCAATATTGAAAGGGAATTGAAGGCTGTTAGCTGAAGGCACACTGAAAATAATACATTTGTAAAAACACAAATGAAACCATCATATTTTTCCGGTCGACCCCATTCTCCAATCTCAGAATTATATGAGCTAGGGTTAGCTCAATAGACCCATTCACACATGTCAATTTAGTGCGAATTAGATCGCAATGCAAAGATTAATTTTTTTGGGGGGGGACCATTCACACACAGAGAATTCTCGCTTGACGGCAAGCACGTCCGAACTGTGCATCCATTAATCTTGACGATTTATCCCTACAAGCAAGATACAATCGGGCATGCTCATGGAATAATTCAACATTTTCGTTAGCTAGTCCTTATATTCTTTCCTTCAAACTACTCTCACTTCACATGGAAAGACGAAACCGAGCCGTATGTAGAGAGTCAATGTCCTTTATGCTTTCAGCGGACGATAAGTTAAGAACGCAGCTATCCTACAGAAACTCCTGGGGAGTGGTTCACAAAGACTAAGATCGACTTCAAGTTGGACTTAACTATGGCAGGCTGTTCATGCCACCGGTTGCTCTCACCATTATGATCTTTAGATAATATTTTTTCTTTCAATAATGAATTATCAAAAATGTAAGGTCTGTAGATTTGTGACCATGATTTGTACGTCCCTTGAGAGTCCAATGCCATTAAATGGTGAGAGCAACCAGTGGCATGAACAGCCTGCCATAGTTAAGTCCAATTTAAAGTCGATCTTAGTCTTGGTGAAACACCCCCTGATCTTTGTTTTCTAGTGGGAATGGGCTTGCGCAGAGATTAATGCGAACAAGCACTGTGTGTTGAAACCTGAAGCGGTTATTGTCCACACATATTATGTAGTCTGTAGTCACTGCAAGAAAGTAAAAGAGGGAGGGGTGCGGAGAACCAAGGAAATGTCTCAGGGCTTTCCTTTACCCTCCTAATGAAGTTTTTATGCTCGGTGGAGTTCTTAAATAGTTGTCAGAATTAGGCATAATCCTCTTTGGGACGATGTTGATATGTGAAGTCAACTCAAGTGGCCCCAGTGAGGACCACATTCCCTCCATGAGCCAGGGCGCTCGTTGTGAATGTGGTCGATGGCAGAGGGGGAAACTATGCCAGGAATTTAGCCTCACGGTGTATTAAGTAAGGGAGGTGTGCACTCGATAAAGAGCGAACAATGTTACAGACCTGTGCACTGTTCATGAGTTATGGGTGCAGTTTGGAGCAAGCACATAGTAAGGTCCGATAACTCTGTGCCAAAAGTGGCAATAATTCCGTTTCCATTAGTGCTGTAACATCACGGATATCTCCAATTCCGTTTAACCGCCAGTCAAAACCGGACGGTTTTCGGTTAAACGATTTAAAAAAAATATTGAAAAAAAAAAAAAAAAAAAACATTTTTTTTTTTTTTTTTTTTTTTTTTTTTTGGCAAGCCAGGTCCGTGTGAAAAAGCGGGAAGGACTTGCATTTAACTGTGAGGTGCATTTGAAGGCGCCGATTTGTGCTTGTGAACAATGTCGTTTTTAGAAGAATGTGTAAGATCATTAATGTAAATTAAAAACAGTAGAGGACCTAGGATAGAACCTTGTTGTACTTCGTGTGTAAAAGTTGGATGAATTATTATTATAAACTACATATTGAGATCTATTACAAAGATTACTTTCAAACCAAGATGACAGATAAATTGGAGTGTTGTTCTAGTTTCGGAGTGGTGAGTCAACACACAGATTACTGAGCTGGGAGACATTGCCAGGCATAGTGCCAGTGGGAGGGGCATAAATCGAAACTTTAAAATAAAACAATAAAAAAAAATAAAAAAAAAAATTATTAAAAAAAAAAAAAAAAAAAAAAAAAAAAACGGGAAAACAAAACCGTCCAATTGAAAACGGAATCCGCCATGGGCGGTCGGATACCGGACGGTTAAACGTTTGACTACAGCACTAGTTTCCATCCTTGAAAGTGCCTTCTCATTTTTATAAAGCTGCAAAAATGTGGTCACTTTCTCCATGATAAATAAATATATCTTGTAAAATTTGTTCATCAATGTGGGTTTACTCTACAAAGATCAAACACATTTTTAGTTTGAAATAATGTTTCCTGTATTATTTATGGAATTGAACTCTGCCCAACCCCTTGCAAATTTGAAGCAACAATTGTTGGTTTGCATCCTGCCCCTCCCCCTCCCCCTCCCCCTCCCCCTCCCCCTCCCCCTCCCAAGTAAAGTGAAGAAGAGTGAGGTATGGGATGCCTTATCTGAAGAAGAAAAAAATGAACAATACTAAAACTAATATGTAGTAAGGCTGCGACGGGTAGTCGAATGCTCAAGTACCCGCACGGTTGACAACTACTCGGGTACGATTTCTTGTACCCGAATATTCGGCCCCCAAAAAAAAAATAAAAAAAAATGTCCAGGCCAGCGCTTACCCGTGCCAGGGAGACCGGCGTCCGCTGGCATGGTACCGTCGGTAAAAATGTTTCCCAACTCAAGCACTGTCAAATTCACCTTTCAGAAACTAGGACCAAATGTCCAGATTTCTGTTTGGACTTGGAGGAAAATGGATTATTCTGCCATCTTTGGTTTTTAAAACAGCATTGTTTACTGTTATTATTCTTTTTAAATCGGCGCCTTCAACTGCAACTCAAAGTAAAGTTGCATGCGTTTTCAGCGAGGGACCTGAGAAACTGCCGAGTGGTATGGTAGTGGCAAAAAAAGAAAAAAAAAGGAAAAAAATCCAAAGATTAAAAAAAAGTCAAAAAAAGTCAAAAAAAGTCAAAAAAATTATAAAAAAACATGGCGTCCGAATATTCGAGTATTCGCCTGTGAGCCTGGGAGTGTACTCGGGTACCTCATTACACTGTTGTGCACAGCCCTAATATGTAGTATTGATTGTCACTGATGTTTTTAATGATTAGTACCTCATATATACATTTGGGTAAATTGGGAATTTGTCATTCTTTCATTTTCATTGGCATCCCATCGTAAATCCGATACCTGGATGAATTTCAAAGGAACGTGAATATCTGTCCAGCCACCTGCCAATCAAGCTTTTACCATATGCTTGATCTGGTGATGGATAGTGAATGAAAGCACTCAGTTTCGCAGGATCAGTCAGTACATTTTAGGACTAAGGGGAAATTCGGTTATCCCTAAAACAAACTTCCACCAAGAGCGATCTAGTTACTAATGTCTCATAATGGGTCATTCAGTTCTAGTCATGACCATAATCTTGTAAAGGATGAGTTCATTTTAGAAATATTTCATTATCCCTAAAACATGCAGTAGCTTCATGCACGGAGGGGGATTCTGTTTGAACGCTTCCGACTGCTCGGGTGTTGCAACATTTATGAATGGGTCTTTGTGACTCGGGTCGTGGAGGAAGTGAACAGATTTCCTCCCACAATGCCTTCCATTTTTTGATGGGCAGCTCTAATATCTTTGTACACAAACCCATAAGTCTTTAATTTCCACCGATCTATTGTTCACAAATCCATACTTTCTTCCCCCCTGGTATGGGATCATTTATGCGAAAAGTAAAATGATATGCGATCCTTAGATCCAGAATAATCAATTAGGTTACACCCAGCGTACCTGTATTTAGACTCGGTTGTTGTACCAAAACCACATTGGTCAGCCACAACTTTGAGAAGGTATGGTATCTGTCGATGTGCAAATGTGGTAGCAAAGCTTCCCCTCTTTTTCTCTCTCTTTTGTTAAAGATTTGAATGACAGTGTCAGACTGTTATGGTCAATTGTATGATTGGTTAAAAAGATTTTTCATAGTGTTTTTCAATGACAAAAATGCATGGTACTACTTTAGAAGGGAAGAGAGAGAGAGATATATTGAAGATGTATTACTTTTTGGCAATTTAATCAATTAGAGGGGTTTTATCAGGGCTTTTGGTTAATTTAAAAAAAAAATTGTTACTCGCCTAAAGTGAACGTTGAGTTCTGGGGAGAGGTGATATAATTTGTGAGCGTTTTCATTGTGTAATTGTGGAAGAACATTAGAGAAAAAAATGTTCCTGAAAAGCATGACTCTTATATTCTCAATATGACAAGTAACAGCTTAAAAAATGAGGCCCGATTTCAATGTAACATGTTTGTGTAGTCCCGTATACAGTGCTTGTTACTTTACCCGAGACTGGGCCAAATTTCTTATCATTTTGACGACTCTGGAACCTTGCAGTACACCCCAATACTCATATGCTAGATAATCAATTTTTTTCTGATCAATTCCACACCGTTTCCTTCACAATGCAATCACATGACCACAACTCAACTTTATTTTTAAGTACACAGGTAATAGAGGTAGTCCCACTTGTACATATTGATGACTCTTTTTCTTGAATTTGCTTCTGTAACTTGATAAAAAACAATATTATTGCCCTTGGTCAATGTGTGACAAGCAGGAAATTGGTCATTGATCAAACTTTTCTTGTGGAATTAAACTAAATGGAGTAGCTAGGACTTCAATTTCAACAACCTTTGGCTTTCTTGACATGTATCGGGCTACTTTTATATTGTCCGTGCATGCATACAGTTGAGAGCAATATTTCAACATCCTCTAGTTAGTAATTGGCCATTTTGACAAAATCTCTAGTTGCTAATGGGTTAAAAAAAAAAAAAATCTCTGTCTTCATGGATCTCCAATATCTGTTTGTCAATCAATCTCTCTCTCTCTCCTCATCTGTGCTCATTGTCTACATTCTTTTCTTTTTCACTCCCCTTTTCATCACATTCGTACTTCTCTAACCTTTTCTTTGTCTATTTCTTTTTTCTCTCTTCTCTTCTTTGCTAAGCAACTACCCGCTAACACGATGAAAAACCAAAATCGAAAAACACCTGCAGAAATTGTACAGATTTTTTGCAGTGTAAATAACCGCTCTTGAAATATCTGTGAATGATTCCAGTTTTGTCGAAAGAATGTAGAGCATCGACAAGTGGCGCATGCGCGATACTCAACTCAACATATGAATGAGCAACATTTTTTTCCAGTAGTGTAAATAAATGGCAGTCAAAAAAATTGATGATCTTTCAAAATGGTTTTGGGCTGTCTAAATAGGCCTTTTTGGGGGGTGCCAACTCAGACAGTCATTCTCTTGTCAGTTTCAAGTACCCAAGTGCCATTACTGTCTACAAATCCTTTAATGACTTGTGTTCCTTTAAAACCCACCAATGTTTAATACTAGTATACTAACGGCATCATCGTGAGCTGAATTCCTAATACCTCCACTTTCACCATTACAGTCATACTTGTAAAGTGAATAACCCTTTGTGTGCAAGAAGGAAAGCCTTAATCCGTAAATTGATATTTCGGGAGAAAGAAAGGGCGTTTCAAAGGGTGGCATTCTCAAGACCATAATTGGGTGTCTTCTCGGGTTTGGGCTAATCTGACACATTTTGACCACAGGCGAACTCACGCAGCTTGGCTCGCTCCTTTATCACCTTAGAGAGAGAGAGAGAGAGAGAGACACACACACACACACAGACAGAGACAGAGAGAGTGAAAGAGATGGAGATAGAGAAAGAGAGAGAGTTAGTGAGAGAAAGATAGATAGAAGAGAAAGAGAGAGAGAATAATAGATAGAGAGAGAGAGAGAAAGAGATGGAGATAGAGAAAGAGAGAGAGTTAGTGAGAGAAAGATATATAGAAGAGAGAGAGCGTGTTAGTGAGAGAATAATAGATAGATAGAGAGAAAGAGATGGAGATAGAGAAAGAGAGAGAGAGCGTGTTAGTGAGAGAAAGATAGATATAGAAAGAGAGATCGTGTTAGTGAGAGAAAGATAGAGAGAGAAAAGAGAGTGTGTTAGGAGAGAAAGATAGAGAGAGAATTAGGGAGAGAAAAAAGAGAATTAGAATGAGTTAGAGTGAGAGAGAGAGAGAAAGAGCATGCGAGGGAGAGAGAGAGAAAGAGTGGTAATAATTTTGAAAGTGGTATTAAGTACCCTAAGGTTCTTACCATCAAGTCTTGAATTGAAAAGTGCCTAAAACTTAGTAGAGGAATGTCGACATGAGAGGTTTAGGTACGGCATCATTATGTGTGAAAGAAAACAAAAAAATGCTGATGTACATTGTGAGTTAATACTTACAGAGTAGGGGATTAACAGATTTAGGCATTCAAGTGTCATTGAGAAACATCAAATAAAACCAATATTGTGTGAGGATTAGGAGGCGGCAAATCTCTTCAACAGTTGAGATCAAAGGTAAACACCAGTTTTGGAAATGCCCCCCTCTCAAAAAATGAAATGAAAGCTCTTATTACCAATCATATGAAAGAATATGTTTTGACTAATACGTGATCATACAAATTTTGACGAGAAACCGCCTACTAATTGATATATATGGTACATTATTATATCTATTTGGACCTGATAGATATAACGCACGTGTCGCACATGTGTCGCGTAGTCCCATATACATCTTTCCGTGTACAGTGCTTGTAACTTTACCAAGACTGGGCCAAATTTCTTATCATTTTGATGATTCCAGAACCTTGCAGTACACACCAATACTTATATGCTAGATGATCAACCTTTTCTGATCGATTCCACAACGTGTCTTTCACAATGCAATCGCATGACCATAACTGGTCTTTATCTTCAAGCTTGGACAAGCTCTTGGTGGTCAAGCGTGGTATTAATTTATTCAAATTAAATTAGGTGGGTCTCGGTAGTGATGGTAAAATGTTATTCATCTACTTTCCTGAGATGACACTGCGTAGAAGTGGGTTTCCCAAACCAGCAGTGACTGTTGCAAAAATGTCATGAATTCTCCTGGTTCTTTTATCTCTAATTATGCGTAACATACATTTCAGAAATTAGATGAATCAAGAGTGTTAATCTGTATATTATCCATTGATAGATTGAAAGATCAGTAAAATATAGAATACTCTGGGTTTGAATGTGAATGTCTCTTTTAATTAATGAAAATATCCTAATACATGTGTGTGTAGTGTGTGCATACTTTCAAGTTTCAAGTTTCATTTCAATTCAAATCTATAAAAACATATAAGATACAGAATATATACAATATAAAAAACACAGAACACACACAAAATGGAAACATGTCTACAAATATACCGGAATTATACAAAGTTAATTAGCAAAGGACTATTCACATTCTTCCAAACCAAATTTTAATGTTTTTGTTTCACTGAAAAGGGAGAAAATCACCTTCCATGGAACAAGGCAAAATTATTGTTTACTTCACATGGAATCATAAACTTTACCTAATTTGTTATATGTGTATAAAGTTTTATTTCCATTTTGTGGATTTTACAGACAAATTTGGACATTGGACTTCAGCCTCCCGTCACATTCAAACTAGCCCTTGGCTCGGGTCCTGTGCATCTCAGTGGACAGCATGCCTTAGGTAAGATCTTAGGGTTGCAGAACGTCTGGTAGGGCTCAACGCTATTAAAGGGATCCGGTAACTTTGTCTCAGATTCTGAAACAAAATCCTGGATTTAGCTCATGCTGCAATCATAATTATAAACCTTAAGGTCAGTCAGGAACCCCATGATTTTTACAAGCCGATCGCCTGTCTGATTATCAAGATATTTTTGATTGGAATTACAAATTTTGAAAACCGTTTGCTAAACGGTTTTCATAACACTACAGTCTATTGGGGAAAACGGGTATGGTAAAACCGGTCACTCAAAGATTGGGGAAAACGGGTATGGTAAAACCGGTCACTCAAAGATTTTTACTTTTTTGAGGCACTTCTTGATCATTTTGAAGCGCAATTTTTTTAGGGCTTCAATATTACACCATATCACAGACACTGATAACACGTAGGGCCGTGCATCTCAGATTTAACATTGTTAAACGATGCCTTTAAAGCCCTACTGCATTACTTACAGCTACCTGCGCCCTCTATATAGCAAACAATGCCAAATCGGTGACCATTGGTCCCCCATGTTCCCCTTTTCTTATGTTAATTGAGATCTGATTTGATGAGATAACCACCTGTCAGTGACCACGCAGGAAGGTCTAATCCCTCCTGGCCAAACTAGTGCAGATAGGCTTTAAAGGGGAATCCAGCCTTGATAGTAAACTACTTTAGATGAAAGCAGGAAAATCAGAAAAGTAGTTTGAATGAAATCGGACAACAACAAAATGGTTGAAATTTCCCAGTTAACGGAAACCATTGAAAATTGCCAGTTACTCTTCACCTATAAAAAAAAACAATGAAAATAATAATTCCAAAACTTGAAAATGTCGAAATTTGAGTTGACACTATCATACTGCTGCTGAAGGATCGATCTTTGATTCTAGTTCATTGATGCATTGTTTGTCATTCTCACAAGAGATGACCATTTCCATCATTTCGCCAATCAGGTTTGTTGGTTTGGAAGTGGCCATAGAGACCAATTAAAACCCTATTGAATTTATTAAAACAATTGTTGAAATTTTTAATTTTTTGTAAATATTTGTTATTATTATTATCATATATATTTTTTTTTTTTTTGGGGGGGGGGGAGGTCAGTGCTGGTAAAACCACAATGCCAATTCAATGTGTTTATTGTTGTCGTACCACTTTTTCTCAGCTTCAATAGTTTCCCCGGATGACTTATCTTTTATTCTTGTTTTCTTCCAGATTTACAAGAGGATGAAGAGTTTGGGAAAGACTTTGAAGGTGCTGAGGCATATGAGGTGGGGGATGAGGATCTAGAAGACGAAGACGAAGGAGAGGAGGACGAGGAAGAAGAGGAGACGGTTAAGAAGGGATCACCAAAAAGAATAGTCAAGAAGATAGCTGCCGTAAAGGTAACAATATAATACATGCACAACACCTTGCTAAAGCATGTCCATGAATGTGGAGACATGAAACAAATCAATTGCCCTCGACCTTTGACGTAGACGAGCTAACAAATTATTCAAATTTTATGCAAACCTCCGCGTTAATTGTAAGAGGTTGTTCACATATATATCGATGATAATGGAAGTGATAAAATCGGTCTTTGTAGAAAATGTTTGGTGTTCATCAATTTCTGCTAATGCTATATGCTCCTTGACCAAACACCATACATAACAACCCTAACCCCAAAGGTAGAACATAAAACCCAGTTACTCCCTTACCCTATATCTGTGATGAACCGAATCCCCTAGCATATGTTAGGTCTTCTATGTTTAATACTGGAGGTGGCTTATTGCAATTGCATCTAACGTCTCTTTCCTGAACCTGTTTCTTCTTGTCCCTCTTTGTTTAAATGATGTAAAGGGTCGCATGAAAGGAAAAGGAGATGAACTAGATGAGGATGAAGATGACGACGAGGAGGAGGAGGAGGAGGAAGAAGAAGAAGAGATACAGACCGCAAAGGGAAAGAAAAGACCGGCTCCATCAGCGAAAGGTCCAGCAAAGAAGGTTAGTATAATAAGGGATGCGGAAATGGGCGTGTAAAAGAAACCGCCATTGAACAGTCAAAGAAGAATGTAAGATTGTATGCAATGATTTATTACTTTAAACAGTTCGTGTTCCCTGTGAAATTCCAGAATGTAAACAACAAAAAATACTTTTAAGGAACTGTGCCACTGTTGCTTTGAAGATTTTGCATGAGTTGTATATCAATCGGTGCATTGTTACTGCTTGTGTGTGTAGTCGCAGTTTGAAATTCAATCATATTTCATTCGTATTTATTCTGAATTAATTTATCGCATGTCCCATTTTGATTTACTAGCATGATGCAGGCTGTTTTTTGTCTTCATTTGCAAAGAGTTTTTTTTGGGTTTCCCTGCATAATTATAGTGTTTGTGATCAAGCAACAATATATGAATTGAGTGAGACACCTAAGTTTTGTTCAAATTTTGAAATATTGTGGTATTTCATATGTTTTAATCATGTTGGTCATTCAGTTGAGTTGTAATTTGCAAATGAATAGGTGCACACCAGTTTAAGACACAGATAATAGTGATTGCTCATTGCTTTAGTGAAGATCTTTGCTTCCTAATTACAATTTCATTCGCTGGCTTGTATTCAGTGATGAGACCACATTTTTCTTCTTAGCTTCATTATCATGCCAGCAGCCAGAGGAGAGACAATTCTTTTCGATTTATCCGCATTAACAGCTATTTTTGCCTCACACTCTGTTTTTGTTTCAAGATGTCAAAAAAACCTGCTTTTGATGACGACGATGATGAGGATGAGGATGAAGAAGATGACGAAGATGCTATAGATTGGAAGGTTTGTTTGAAGTAGTCAACTTAGGAGCCTCTTTAGTTCCCACTCCCACCCCAACCCACCCTACTCAGCCCCCTTCTTGCTCGCTGTGTTTGTCTATTGTTTTGTGTGGTGTTAGGAAGATGGATAAGACGAGATTTGTGCTGATGCTTGTAGATCGAAAGGTAATGCGCAGTGCTTGTAAACATCAAGATGTTGATTTATTGGTTGTTTTACATTACATGTTTGATGGTAGAGCATGAACTCTCAAATGTTCACTCACTCTGCATTTTCGTTACAGCACATGTTTAGAATCAATATGCTGTATCTGTAGATTCTATATAACAATATAGTCTTGGTCCGTGGAAAAATAACAAGAAGCATCATGACGGGTACAGAGATATTTCTCCAACAGCTCTCTACGAAGGTCTTTAATATGTATTCCTTTTCATAGCAGCATCTTCAGGAATGGTCCAACTTTGTGAAAATTTGTTATCATTGGTAGGCTCAAGAAGAAGTTTTCTTTTATCACACCAACTGCTGGTCTAAGGGTTTTGCTGAAGCAAGAATATTTTCATCTTTCCTCTTTCAAAATAACCATGTGTAACATAGTTGCCCACGACAGAAGTAGAGGTGCTATCGACGGGAACGTACAAACCAAAATTTGGTTTCAGCATGTAATGATGCAAGTGAATACTTCATCTCACAAGCATGTTTCAGGGATGCCAGTTTGAAGGCAAAGCCTGAATTCAGGCCCTGGCAAGTTATTTTCAGGCCATAGTTTAGGCTTTTTTGTGTACAATAAAGCTCATTCTAGGTGATTTTCAGGCCCATTGATCAATTCTAACTGGCATCCCTGATGTTTGTCTGCATCAAGAGCAGTTGTCTACGCCTCATTGGGAGTTGGCCAGATGGAATAGAGAATCTTGCCTCGATCAACTTCGGAATAGGCCCTGCTTCTTTTTTTCTTCTTCTCTTTTCTTCATTTTTCTTTTTAAATTTGTGTCCTCCCTTCTTTCCCTATTCTTCCACCTTCTCCATTATATTGTCTTCCTATTCTTCCCTCTTTCTGGTCCTTTTCGCTTCTTCAGGACTTCTTGCCCTCCATCTTCCGTCCCCTCTACTCTGTCAGATTGCTCGTTTTCCATCCTTTCCTTAGTTTCTCACATTCTCTTTCTCTTAGCTTCTCCTCACTCTCTTCCCTCCTTTCTTCCTGCTTTTCGCTGTTTTACTTTCTTCTCCTAGTGTTTCTTTTCTATCCCCATCTTCTACTCTTTACTATCATCCTCCTCCTTCCACAAGTAATTTACCAATGTTTTAATCCTATACTCATTTGGAGTTTGCATTCTTATTCTTCAGGCTTGCTAAGGTTGACAATGCTAGGACAAGCTCGAGGAAAATCCCCAACAGTCCAATCGAGAACGATCACAGCAACCATGACGATGAAGAAGATGACGATCACAATTAATTGCTACATTTATTCTCACTCTTTACTCATTTGGAGTGTGAATTCTTATCCTATGAGCTTGCTAGGGTCAACACGGACTGGACAAGCAAGAGGAAGGTTCCAAAGGGTTCCATCGAGAACTATCACGAAGATGATAACGGAGCTGACGAAGGAGACAACGACATTACATTGCTATACTTGTTCTAACCTGGTAATCATTTATCCTTTGAGCTTGCTAAGGTCGACAAGGATGGAACGAGCAAGAGGAAGGTTCCAAACGGTTCCATCGAGAACGGTCATGCCATTGACGATGACGAGGATGATGAAGAAGATGAAGATTACAAGGTTGGAAATGAGGAGGAGGAGGAGGAAGCTACCAGTGGGGAAGAAGAAGAAGAAGAAGAGGAGGAGGAGGAGGAAGAAGATGATGAAGAGGTTTATATTCCTCAGTTTTGTTTGTGATGTGCTTGTATATTCAGTTACAGTTGACATACAAACTCATATCTGCATCATTGAATTTGTGATATTCTTTATTTTTATATCAGTGTTGTATCTGTCCATTTGGTTTTATTTGGTATCTTTTACTTTTTCACATTTTGTTCTTCCTAAATATTGTGATGAATAACTAACATGGTTCTTGTATTCTATCATACAGTATTATTTCTTAATATTTATTTTGTGAATTTGATGTCATTGTCATTAGCAACAAAGATAAATCTTTCCTACTTTTTTTCATCCATCCTTATAAGTTTTTACTAACTCATTAATGTGATAAACTTCCTCAATCTCTCACTCTCTTTAGCCCAACAAAGAGTTAATCTATCAGATGCAGAGAGGAACATACTATGAGAAATCTTTATAAGCACTACACTCTTTTCTTGTATCATCTTGATTGTGATCCTGAATTCCGACAGTCTCAAGCAGTTTAGAAGGGATTTGTGAATTTGTATTGTCCTTTTTTAACCGTTATATAAAGGCACATTGACACTAGCATGAATTTTAGATTTCTTTGTTATGTTTTCATTTAGTCACTGTCTCCATCAAGATCTGTTAATCAATCCTGTCATAACCATTCTTTTTTGCCACATATGAGCAAAGCACAGTAAAGCAGTCATAATGGTATCTTTTTCATTGTACCGTGTTTCCTTGTAGTGCGTTAATTGTTTTACCAACATTTGGAACTTTATTTTTGAAAATACACATTCATGAAAATGTATGCATATTTCCAATATTAAAGACATGTTCTCAAAATCAATGTATCTACTGAAAACAAAATAAAAATTCATGAGAAAAAAGAGACGAAGCAATCACAACCTTCCCTACACCATTCTGATATGAATATGAACAGTCAGTATTTGTGTCCAGTGACACTTCAGCATTGAATAAAATCAGTGTTTGTGGCGATTTTTCACACTTCTGAAAGCAAACAACTACCCTTGGTAAAACAGTTGTGCTTTTTAGAATATATTAAACATTGTATGGAAGAATCTTTACAAGTCTGTCTTTGATAAGCAGTTTATAACAGAATCCAGCCTTATATTTATAGCTATTGTCTCAAAATTGAATAAATAATGACCTTGTGCCAGATTAGCTGTCTTTTCAAATCAATTGTCTGCAAATTTCTCTCTGCAATCTGTTCATGTTTATATCTGATTACAAGTTATATGTCATTGGTTTTCTTGTTTTTCTTGTTTTCCAGATGGCTTTAGGAGATGATGATGACGAAGATGATGAGTAAGTATAGCCGTAGTAACTCCTCAAATAATTTAAGGGGCGTTACTAGAAGGAAGGCATGAACCTTCCCCCTCCCCCTCCTTTCCGTTGTTTTCTTCTTCAAAATCTCTGTCAGCCATTTGCAAATCTGTCTTGTTTATCTTGTCGTGTTATGACTTGTTTTTTCATGTCTTGTCTTATCCTTTTATGTAATTTTCCTGTCCTTTGTGTCCCGTTTTGTGATTATTTTCTTCTTGTATTTTTTTTGGATTATTTAGATACTTTAAAATGGTTTACGAAAATATGTTATTATATTATATCTATTTTACTGTGATTATTAAGACACTTTAAAATGATTTATGATAATAATGTTCATATTATATTTATTCTTGGGAACCTAAGTAAACAAACAAGCTATGCTTTCCAGTAGGTTTCTGTTTCATTTCATAATTTTGATCTTACCTTGTCAACTATATTCTTTATTTGTTCAAACAATTGTTATATGAAATGAAATAAATAAGATCAATCAATCAATCAATCAATCTGGAAGCATATTAAATTAACATTGTCTGCTTGATTCAACATTTTGGAAACCTGTTTTTTTTTTTTTAGGGGGAGGGGGGGGGGGGGTCGTTTGAAAGGAAAAGAAAACTTTTCGCACACTTGCCAGCTAACACATACAGCTGTACATGTAAGCTCCAACATCCCCTCTCCCGTTCAAAAATATTCTAGTGATGCCCCTGCACACAGTATGCCTGTAATTTGTACAGTAGTGGCAAGTGATATAAATAGACGCGCCCTAAATCTGGTTTGATTTTGCAACTGGTGCACATCATTTTGATGAAGATGTTATTTGGCAGTTGCTAGACGTAAATAATCTACAAATGTAAGATGATGGGTACATGTGTGGAGTACCTAACTAACAACATCCCCGGCTACCTCGCAACATACAGTGTACTTGGAAACAGACCTGTTTACTACTTTGCTGGATATTGAAGGCTTCTGCACTGCCAACTTGGCGACTTTTAAAGCCCCACTACACTACTTATAGTTAATTGCGCCCTCTATATAGAAAACATTGCCTAATCGGTGACCATTGGTCCCCTATGATCCTCTTTTTCTTATGTTAATTGAGAGCTGATTTGATGAGTTAACCACCTGTCAGTGACCTTGCAGGGTGGTCTAATTCCTCCTGTAAACTAGTACAGATGGGCTTTAAAGGGAGATGCTTGTGGGTTACCATGTCCAGTAGGTCAGAATTCGCTGACACCAGACTTGGTGGAAGTACCATGTATAGGTGTACAAGTCTCGCACACAGCAAACCCGTGGTCCCATCAAGAATTACCTCTTAGTCTCTCTGAGATTCTTGGGTGAGGGAAATGTAAGATAATGACTTTTTCCATATCAGTTGGTTGGTGGAAAATGCAGAGCATTGCAAGACCTGTTGGTCATAAAACTGAAGGCTAATCCTCATGATTGACAGAACCTGTTATTGGGTGACCACCTGAAATGTGTCGGAATCCCCATGAGTGCCCATTACCATGCATCTTTAATTTCATTCAGTCATTCATAACTATTGATCCTCCTTTCTTAACAATGATAATTGATAATATTTATAAGCTACATTTCAAATACAGTTGTATCCATGGCAAGGGATACGTGAGGTGCCTACAAATATTTTTCCCCCTTGCTTTTAAACCCAAGTTACTATGAGATGCATCATTTTCAATGACACTGTAGAAAGAAATATGAAATGGTATAAATGGTATGCAAATAGTAACGTATTCTGAATAAATTAATGGGGTTGGTAAATTTCTGATCCTGATTATTTAGGGATTAAAAGGTCTAATTCTGTGAAATTTGTCTATTTCATCCGAAATAAAAATATCTGATGATTGAGCAATGATTGTTTTACCTGACCCCTATATCACTTATTAAGTTAGTGGACATTTCAAGAGAAATTTCATTTTTGATGAAATAAAGTCCCTTAAGATTGATGAAATAGGGGACGGAATCCCCCCCCCCCCCCAAAAAAAAAAAAATAAATAAATAAATAAAAAATGTCGTTTTGGTTAGGATTCATGATTTTTACACCAGGAAATTTTAAGAAGAAAAATCAGCTTTTTTAAAATAATTTTTGTGAGGAAATAACACACTGGATAGAAATAAGTTAATGTTTTCCCATGCAGATTAACAATATAAAAATTATAAAAAAAACTATTGGCATACTTTCTGTCCAAATATCTTATTCAGGTATATTATGGTATTTGAAAATTGTAGGACAGAGACAAAAAAATCACTGTTGCAACTTTGTTAGAAGAAAACTTATGTAAGATAGCCATCAAAAAGGAAATGAACCGATGTCGATGGATTATAGAAACAGAGTTCATCCATCTTTCATCTGACACCAGAGCGTTGCCCTGTCCTGTAGATGCTGATGCTATGAATCATTGTTATCGGTTGAGAAGCCGATTCGATGCAGGAAATCATTCTTGTACGTCTGCCCCCTATCTCTTCTTTTATGAGACACTTCCTATCGTGCATTGGGGTCTGTTTCGCATTCCGCACCAGATCCTATCGATTAAAAGTGCACGGCCCCGGGCGTCTGCCACTGATTAAGACCACCATCTTATCTTCCTTGTTGTGCGAGGGGACATCAGGGGGGACCTGCCAGGAAAAGATGACACAAATTATGACATGGTCTTGATCCCCCGGTGTACATCCTTGTCGCAACGGTTTTGAAACCATTGGGGAAGTTTGGCTTGCGAAGAGTGATGCTATCGCCTTGGAAGCGAGAGGGGAGATTCGTTTGGAAGCCGTCGAAATTGACGCCACATTCCTGGGGCTGTTGTGATACAAATCAAGGAGAATTGGTTTACGGTGGATGTTCGGCTGCGGCGGGATGGGTCGGGGAGAGTCGAGGACAGGGTCATCAAGAGTTTTGACCTTTTCATAGAAAGGGAAAGTGAGAATTGATTGTAATGAAGAGGATGGGGTGATTTAGAGAGATATATTCACAAGTTTTGAAGTTAAAGGTGTTTTGTCTGCTGCGTGAATACGAGGATGGAGATGGAGATTTTATAGATTGTCTATTTTTTGCCCTCTGAAATTATCTTAAAGTGAAAAATCATCTTTTATACATTTAGATTGGGAAGGAGAAAAGTGAAGATAAGATGAAGACTTTCATGATGCAGATTTTTGTTCTTTTTTTCTAAAAAATGGGGGAAGATTCTTTGTTCCGTTAACATCTTTCTGTTACATACTTCAAGCAATGTAGACCTTGGCATTTTCACACTGATATTTTGAATTATAATAACATATTGAAGATAACAATCTTCATGCCTCCATTATGAATTTTAGGGTCAAAGGTCATGGGGCTCATTATGTATGCAAAAATAGCTTGTGAACGTATTAACATTAAAACCGAAGGATGGATTAGTATCAAACTCAGGACATGTATGTATCTTGCAGAGCCAATGAACTGATTAGACTTTAGGGTCATGAGGTCAAAGATCAAAGGGTCATACATGTATCTGAAAAATAGCTTGTAATCAAGATATTCTGAGAACCTATTGATGGATTGAAATCAACCTTAAATTTTAAATAAAATAGCTCAATGGCGAAGGCATCATTTTCAAAGATCCATCTAGTTTGTTTTTGTTGTTGAGCCCAGCATTGTGGAATGTTTGAATAGTTGGCATCTATTTGATGTTAGACATAAAACTAATGGTTTTTAATGGAAAAAGCCAGAGGATTTACTTGATTTCTTGTACCAGCTTCGAGGAAGTGTGAATCTTCTTTGGCCCAAATTGTGTGTGAAAGTTCATCATGCTCTTAATTCAATAAATGATCTTCAGACCACCCAACATCTTGTATCCGTTTCAGAAATTGCATTTAAAGCCCCACTGTACTACTTGTAGCTACGGTACTTGCTCCCTCTATATAGAAAACAATGCCTTATCTGTGACAATTGTTCTCCCATGATCCTCTTTTTCTTATATTAATTGAGAGCTGATTTGATGAGATAACCACCTGTCAGTGACCTTGCAGGGAGGTCTAATCCCCCTGGCCAAACTAGTGCAGACAGGCTTTAAAGCAGGTTACTTGTTTCTTATTTTTATGTTGTATAATGATGATGATTATGATGATAAATGATGACGATGACAATGATTTCTATTTTCTTCTCACAGTGAGGAAGACGACGAGGATGAGGAGGGCATGGATGACGAGGATGAGGATGAGGAAGAGGATTCATCACCTGTGAAGCCGACAAAGAAAGCAAAGGTAAGACTCTTTTTTTTTAATTTTTTTTTTAGCAGATGTTACTGCATCTTTTGATAAATCAAATACAAAACGTTCAAATACCAAGACATTCAAATAACAATAATGGTATATACAGTAGGCTTGCAGATACACCATGTGTGAGAGAGGGAGGATTGAGGAGTCCTGAGAAGGACTGTCGGTAATCTTTCTTGAGGTTGAAAGAAAGATTACCGACAGTCCTTTTCAGGACTCCCCAATCCTCCCTCTCTCTCACATGGTGCATCCGCAAGCCTACTGTATATCTACATCACCATTCAAGCCGATACTTACAAGAAGCAATAATAGTATATAATATAATTGATTTACATAAAGAGTGACAACTGAAATACACATACATAAAAATGCATATGTATATATAATTGAAAACTTGAAAGTATGGAGGTAAGTAAAAGAATCAAGATAAGTGCAGAGACCAACTATCATAAGCATGAATGATTGAGTCGAAAGCAGCCGATGTTGATGAGCACTAAATAAAACTCAAGTTTATATCTCTCTTGTCATGAGATAATTATCGCTTGTTTAGTATCATTAGACAGGATCTTTACTCCCCTTTCAGATGATATCATATTTGTTATGATTTTGCAGCCATGGAATGAGCAGGAATAAGGGGCAGGGTCAAAAGTGAAGAGTTCCAAAATGCACTGGTAGGCACTGGTACTATTATGCAGTGCACTACACAGCAGCTCCCTACACTCTTCAAAGAAAGAAGAATGCACAGCCAAACAAGAGCAGTACATTTTGCAACTTTTAACTTTTTACCTTGATGTTACGCACATTCCTTGACCGACATATCATAACGAATACGATGTCATTTTAAAGAGGAATAAACACACTTTCTAATGATACTAAAGATAGCGATGATTATGCCATACAAGAGAGATGTAATCAATCAAACTAAGTTTTCAAACTTCTTTTGAGGGGTTAAGTAGGCAAACCTCTCTGTAAGGCCAGCAAGGGAAAGAGTGAAGTGCCCACAATAAACTTATAGGTCTGCATTTTACCAAGCTTTAAACCTGGGCCCTGTTTCATAAAACTTGTAATCAATGACAAGTTACGATAACTGTTATAAGCTACTGAAATCGTGGCATTTGATTGGCTGAGAGCAACTTTGTCATAGAAGTTTAGCATTTGTCATTGATAACAAGTTTTATGAAACTGGGCCCTGATCCTCGTTAAAGCGTGGCCTAAAGTTGAGTTCAACAAAGGAAGGAAGACTAAGGTCTACATATTTTCCCATTGCTAAACATGACTAATGGGGCTTTGCAAGAAAGTTGCAATCAATTGCAAATCCCCAAAACCAAGCGTAGGTCTTGCGATTAATTGCAAATTTGCAATTGATCGCAACTCAACTTTCTTGCAATAAGTAAGAGAGGGGGAGAATAAAAGCTAGATCTAGTTAACTTACCGGTAATTTAATTGTTAAAACTTTTATCCTAACAAAATCCTAGGAAATTTAGGAGACTAGTGGGGCGTTGTCAGTTTCTCACAGTTTACCATTCCAAATAACCAATTTACTGCATGATACTCAATTTAGAATGATTTTGAACCATTAGTACTTTGGAAGTAAAATTTAATTATCGGAGCTCAAGATTAGCTTTAAGATGAAATAAAAACTGACATTGTTCATATAGCCATTTTCAGAAACCATTGTCATTGTACTTTGTGTAAGCATCACCATGCTTGAGGTTTCTAACAGATTGAATTGCTAAAGTACTGTTGGAATCATTTGAAGTGGATTTGGGGTCTGTTATTCTATGTGTACATGGATACTTGTAAATTCAAAAATAATAGTAACTTTGACAAAGAATGCAGTAATACCCATTACGTTTTAATTTTCAACTCCCTTTTCTTCTTCAATCCGCATTCCAGTTTTAAGATCAGTATTAGCTGGGAAAATATGAGTATAATAAATTGAGCCACAATTTTGGCATTGTCTTATTTCTGTGTACCACCAGTGGAATATTGATAATACTGCCATCTGTGGTGAATCTTATGTAGTGAAACAAAAACTGTGCACAGGTGAATTGTGTGTGTGCACTTGTATGTAAATGTTCTGTACACTGAAGAAGATTTCTATCTTTTACAATTACAAGTCAAAGTCATTGGGGATAAGTTTGGCACTCTTTTCTTTTCTTCATGTAAGGGGGTTATAAAAGGGAAGGAAGAAAAGGGATGGGACTTTAATCTACAAAGGTATGCATTTGACTTTCACAATACCATGGGGACCAAAAATCAATTGATTTGTGACAAAGATAAAGTTGCAAAATCACCCCAAATAAGTACAATATTTGATTTGTTAAAAAGAGTTTTTGACATGTAAATAGGACCCGCATGCAACAATGCTAGAAAGTTAAGTCTAATAGAGAGGGAGAACGAGAGACAGGGAGAGAAGGAGAGGGAGGAAGGGAGAGAAAGAGAGAGAAGGGGAAAGAGATGGAGAGAAATAAGTGCACATGTAGGTTAATGTTGTAGAGTGATTGAGGAGCTGTGTAGGATAGGCTAACACTTTATTAGGCGTGGGCAGCACAAATGAAATAGATTTCTCTCTTGTACTGTGTATGTCAGTCTAAGAATCATCCATCACCGTCAGAGACATCCTTTATGATTTTGTTTACCCCCTCTATTTAAAATTCCTTCACACTACCCTTTCATCGAGAGCAAAGGAAGAGAGTTTTTTTATTGCAAGGGAGAAAGGAATATTTTTGATGATCTAAGAGACTGCAAGAACCAATATTCGCTCGCTGATGAAGTTCATCAACCAAATATTGATAGTGTTATATTTTTCTGCGACGGGGTAAAAATATGAGTGACACCATATTGAACCTAACTTTAAAAACAAAGTCCAATCTTGCTATGCTAATCTTTAAAGGAATGTAAAAACAAACAGCCAAGATATTTTGATATCAGATTTTGATACAAAAAATTGGAAACTTTTTTAAAGAGTTTTTTTTTTTAAAGCTGCTCATCACAGTCTTTCTTCATATTTGATCAAACTGTTACAAAGAAATATTTGATCAATTTTTCTAGATTTTATGAATAGCTTGTAAGTTCTATCTAGAATTTTTAGTTATTTTTTTTAATACTGTTTCTAATTGTGGAAACAAATTTGAATTCTTTTTCAATTTAATGTATTGAGCTGTAGTATGTTTGCTATGTTTGCTGTATGTTTGCTAGAAAGTCAAGTGAAAAACAATAGTAGACAAGTAGAAACATATTTCAAAAAACTTGAAGAGATATTTGGATTAAATGAAGTATTCTTTTCTGGTATTCAGGCCTTTAAAACTGGATTCGAGCATATAAGAAGGGTATTTCCTCTCATGCAGCTTTCTATTTTAATAGACAGAGAGAAAAGAAGGGGGAGAGAGAGAGAAAGAGAGAGAAGGAAAGAGAAAGAGAAAGAAAGAGAGAGAGAGAGAAAGAGAGAGAGAGAGAGAGAAAGAGAGAGAGAAAGAGAGAGAATACTTCAGGAAAGTTGAGAAACAGGTCAATATGACAGCTTGTGTTTGAATAAACTTGATTTTGGTTTTCTTCAAAAGTTTGAACTTGTTTTTTCCTTTTTCTGACTTCATTAAATGTCCAAAGTGGGAACTTATTTTGGCTGCTATTTGAAATGTGATACACAACATCACATGCTTAAAAAGAATATAAAAAGCATGTTAAAGTAGGATTTTCTTCTTGTTTTCACTTCACTTTGTGAAAATCAGTGTTATTTGTATGCACAATATAGAAGTCAAAGGACCCTGTCTTCGTTGTTTAAGTTGATCATTGTGTATTACATTGAGCTTTTGCTAACTTCAACTTTAAAACTTCAATGGTCTCATTTGAGCAGTGCATTAGTAAGTGTGATTTAAAAAAAGAGTTGTTTTTCTAAATGAAGTTTAAAATGGCTGATGAGCAAACTAGCTTTAATCACTTGCAAAAGAAATAAGCATGCACAGACATCAATTTTGAAGTCAACTTCTATTGTAACCTTAAAATAAATAAATTTTCCCCTTTTAATGCTCTTTCATTGTTGATGTATCAAATACCTCTTCTAGTCTTCTAAAGAATACATGTATATTTTTTGTAATTGTCCCCTTTAAATACATTGCAGGGGCATTCACGTTTAGGTACTAAGATTTCAGTCTTAAATATTACCCTTGAAAATTTACCGTAAAAGGATATTATAAATTGTAACAAAAGGATTTCAAATATGGCCTTCACGTTTAATAGCCATTCAAATTTTCAATGGATTATTGTGTTTTCTTGATTGAAATTGTCATTGGATTATGTTAATGTAATGTTCAAGAAAGTTCAAAAAGCAATGCAATCCTTTATACCTTATGGCTTGCCATTGGCAATTTTGGATAAATGTATGAAAAAGTGTAACATGTCTACAAATTATTCTCTCTTTGTTAAAGGTAAAGACCAGTATTGGAAACGCCCCAATTTCAAAAAAATGAAATGGAAGCTCTTATTACCAATCATGTGAAAGAATATGTTTTGACTAATACATGATGATACAAATTTTGCCGGGAAACCGCCTACTAATTGATATATTTGGTAAATTAGTTTATCTACATGGTCTGTGAGAGATAAATGCATGTGTCGCGCACGTGTGCGTATAGTCCCATATACATCTTTCTGTGTACAGTGCTTGTAACTTTACGAAGACTGGGCCAAATTTCTTATCATTTTGATGATTCCAGAAACTTGCAGTACACACCAATACTTATATGCTAGATGATCAACCTTTTCTGATCGATTCCACAACGTTTCTTTCACAATGCAATTCTCGCTACCCCAAATAGCGATTCTGCCGAGATCCGGGGAAAATCCTGAAATCCGCATTGCATTATGGGATAGCTTTTCGACATTACAGCTTCCTGTGCAGGCGTTCGTGATCACAACCCTCTCTTTCACGGTAGAGTTTAACGGCCTTTTGTGCTAAAGTCACTAATTCTGCCCGAAGCTTTCCATTGCATATTATAATCTGTACCAATTACACTGATTGGCATCGATTTTAGCGTGCGTGAAAACTCTGCACAGCGAACACAGGCGCTAGCGCCAGCGGGATGGGACTCTATACCGGAAGTTGTAGTGACGACCCGAGAGAGTGAAAATTACCTCGTCTCGCGAATTTCGAGATTTTCGTACCTATTTAGGGTAGCGAGAATTGCATGACCATAACTGGTCTTTACCTTTAAGCATTGTAAATCTTTATTTCTAATACAAATTGGCAATGGCTTTTTTAAAGCGTTATTTTATATTTTAAGCAACCAGTTACATTTTAGAAGAAGTATGCATTGCAGTTGAAGTATTATATGTTACAAATTTGGTTCAGCATAAAATTGCTGTCATACCAATTTAAAGAAGGAAAAATGATCTCTTGTAAAATTTCTTGAAAATAGTGTAGCCTTTAAAAAGGTACATGTACAACTAAGTTTTCATTCATCTAAGATTGTTTAAGAAATGATTGACTGAAAAATTCATCATCCAAAACAAGAATTATTGAATGCTCCATCGTAAGATATACTTTAAAGAGAAGGTTGAGTTCTGGGAAGAGGTGAAAAATAATTTGTGAGCGTTATCATTCTTATTATGCAAGTGTGGAAGAACATCAGATAAGACATGTTCCCTGAAAAGCATGGCTCTTCAAATGCCTTCATATTCTAAATTTGTCATGTAACATCGTAAAAATTCAGGGTAGGATTTTTATGCCACGTGTTCGTGTAGTCCCATATACATCTTTCTGTGTACAGTGTTTGTAACTTTACCAAGACATGGCCCTTTTTCTTATTATTTTGATGATTCCAGAACCTTGCAATACACACAAATTCTTATATGCTAGATGATCAACCTTTTCTGGTCGATTCCACACCGTTTCTTTCACAATGCAATCGCATGACCAGAACTCAACTTCATCTTTAAAATGAAACCATGTTATCATTGCTTTTGTTTCGATGGGGGGTAAAGGTTGTGAGTTTAAGGCATCCATTCCAGTTTGACTAATTGCTTTTTAACAACATTAATCATTTAAGATTGATCAAGGGAATTCATCATTATCGGATAAAAGACATTAATACATGCCACATGTTTGATGGTATTAATAATTCATTTAAATGAGTCATTTTATTTATGTTCGCAACAGAAAGCTATTTCACAGAATATATCTAACAAAAATATCTTTGTCAGGAAAGACAAATATCTCACATTCTTTGGATGGTAAATAAATGAGTCAGGATCTTTCTTTTATATGTATGTATGAACTCGATTTCTATTTTAAGGAATATATATATACGAAATATCAAACAAAGGAATACCAGTATATACTTTTATATGTTCAGTATGCCACATCTTTGGTTTGGAATTCAGGGACCCGTTTCACAAAGCCTTTTTTCAATGACAAATGAAAAAAAATCAGTGACAAATCTGTTGATAACCAATCAGAAGCAAGGATTTCAGTAGCTTATAACAAACATTGTCATTTGTCACTGATGACAACTTTTGTGAAACACCCCCCCAGATGAGTCATAAATGAGTGTGGTTTTCTTAAATGCTAGCAGAAATTTGCCTAGTACCCACTTGTAAGTCGAAGTTTTCACTCATCATTTTTAGAACCTGATATTATTACCTTGGATTTGCTGATTGGGACGTAAACTTCTAGCACCGTAAATCTCTGTGTATAAGACGCACCTTTTTTCCGCCGAAAACAAATCGAAAGTCGGGGTGCGTCTTAAACACAGGAACAAGATTTTTTTCTTTCTCGGGCCCCCAAAATAGGGGTGCGTCTTATACACAGAGATTTACGGTAATAATCATAACTGTTCCGGTATTTCATCCTACATAACCAAAGATCCCAGTTATCATCTGTTCAAATTTGGTCCGGTGAAACATGCATTTTCGGTACACCTGCTTCACGTTAGGTGTTCCTTTTACTTGGTGTATTTGTTCAGCATTCTTCGGGCAATATAGTAGAGTTGCGATATATGCGTTCTGATAATGATTCAATCACAAAAGCCGCTTAAGTGTTTGTTCGAGATCGCTATTTCTAGTGAAAAGGTTTTTTTTTGCACCGTCCGTGATAATACATTGTATTTCAAATCTGTTTTTATCCACTGTAGTTATTTGGATAAGCATACATAAATTCATGTGTACAAATCTTCTTTCTTATTCCATCCCATCCCACCCTACTTTATCATTGGAGCTGTATCTGTCTGTCTGTCCGTCTTTCTGTCTCTCTCTCTCTCTGTCTCTGTTTCTGTTTCTGTGTCTCTGTTTGTCTTTCTCTCTCTCTCTTTCTCTTCCCCCTCTCTCTACTCTTCATGCTTTGCTTAAAGGTAAAGACCAGTAATGGTCATGCGATTGCATTGTGAAAGAAACGTTGTGGAATCGATCAGAAAAGGTTGATCATCTAGCATCTGCAAGGTTCTGGAATCATCAAAATTATAAGAAATTTGGCCCATTCTTCGTAAAGTTTCAAGCACTATACACAGAAAGATGTATATGGGACTACCCTATATCTCTCACACGACCATGAGAGAAACAAATTTACCAAATATATGAATTAGTAGGCGGTTTCCCGGCAAATTTTTTATCATGTACTAGTCAAAACATATTCTTTCACATGATTGGTAATGAGAGCTTCCATTTCATTTTTTGAAATTGGGGCGTTTCCAATACTGGTCTTTACCTTTAAATATGAGTCATCTCTTGTCTTGTATTTTACATGAATATTGTCTCTCCGTCTATCTTTCTCTCTATCCCTTCTCCCTGCCCTCCCCCATTTCTCCCGCCATGTCTTCTCTCTTTTCCCTCCCCGTCTCTCTTCCCCCTCTCTCTCTATTTTCCCTTCCTCTCTCTCTATTTTCCCTTCCTCTCTCTTTTCCCTCCCTCTCCCCCTCTCTCTTTTCCCTCCCCCTCTTTCTTTTCCCTCCCCCTCTTTCTTTCCCCTCCCCTTCTCTCTTTCACCTCCCCCTCTCTCTTTTCCCTCCCCCTCTCTCTTTTCCCTCCCCCTCTCTTTTTTCCCTCCCCCTCTCTCTTTTCCCTCCCCCTCTCTCTTTTCCCTCCCCCTCTCTCTTTTCCCTCCCCCTCTCTCTTTTCCCTCCCCCTCTCTCTTTTCCCTCCCTTCTCTCTTTTCCCTACCCCTCTCTCTTTCTTTTCCCTCCCCCTCTCTCTTTTCCCTTCCCTTCTCTCTTTTCCCTCCCTCTCTTTCTTTCCCCTCCCCTTCTCTCTTTCACCTCCCCCTCTCTCTTTTCCCTCCCCCTCTCTCTTTTCCCTCCCCCTCTCTCTTTTCCCTCCCCCTCTCTCTTTTCCCTCCCCCTCTCTCTTTTCCCTCCCCCTCTCTCTTTTCCCTCCCCCTCTCTCTTTTCCCTCCCCCTCTCTCTTTTCCCTCCCCCTCTCTCTTTTCCCTCCCCCTCTCTCTTTTCCCTCCCCCTCTCTCTTTTCCCTCCCTTCTCTCTTTTCCCTACCCCTCTCTCTTTCTTTTCCCTCCCCCTCTCTCTTTTTTCCCTCCACCTCTCTCTTTTCCCTCCCCTCTATATTTTCCCTCCCCTCTATATTTCCCCTTCCCCTCTTTCTTTTCCCTCCCCCTCTCTCTTTTCCCTCCCTCTCTCTCTCTCTTTTCCCTCCCTCTCTCTCTCCTTTCCCTCCCTCTTTCTCTCTTTTCCCTCCCCCCTCTTTCTTTTCCCTCCCCCTCTCTCTTTCCCTCCTCTCTCTTTCACCTCCCCCTCATCTACATTTCCCTCCCTCCCTCCCTCCCTCCCTCATTCCCTCCTTCTTGCTCTCTCCCCTCTCTCTGTTCTGCCTATCCCTTCCTATTTTCTTTCCCCCCATCTCTTTCTCTCTCTCTCTTCCTCCTCTCTTTCTCTTTCATCTTCGCTATGTACCCATTCAAGCAAACTTAGTGACCCAGTGAACTCCAAAGCACACTAATCAAAAATTCTATGAAAAATTGCTCTGAAAAGGGGGTGTTTGGTTTGGAGGGAGGCACGCGTAATGTTTTCAAGGACTTGAATTAGCATTGTAATCATGAAAGCGGATTCATTTTCAAAGATTGTTTGATTCAAAATTGAGAGAGGTAGAGAAGAGAAAAAAACTAATATTAGAAAAATCACCAGTATTGGAGTCATTGACCCTCTAACATGATCTAAAGCTTGTTTTTCGAGAATAAATCTTTTTTTTTATGTTAGATTATTTCAACCTCTTTTGTAGGAATATGCAAGTCTTGATTGCCTGGAAAATATGTTATTTTCATGTACATGTATGTTTACTTGCTGTTCTTTTGTGTATTATATATTCAAATTTATATTCATATGTTTTCAAACTTTCTTTGTAAATCTGTGAAGTGATAAATGTTGATATTAGGTACTTATTACTTCTTTATAAAGTTGCATCAATTTGTGATTGCTTACGCCATTTCATTTCTGTTAGATATTATTTTATTGCAAACATTTAAATTGTTTCTTTGTTTTTTGTAATGAAATTAATCTTTATAAACCTAACAATGTTTTTGCTTTTGTGGAAAATGTTTTAAAATGTGACTGAATACTGGAAGATAATCAACTAGTTACTATTTCAATCTTTTTGTTTTCTTTCCTAGGGCAAAGTGAACGGAACGGCTAAACCTAAGGGAACACCCAAGGGAACACCTAAGTCACAGGTAAGTTTGTTCATTGTCTTTTCGGAGCCAGAGGGGAGTTGACTCTTTGTTCTGGCTGTTAAAGCGGGACTGCGTTACTTGCGCCCTCTATATAGCAAAGAATGCCAAAGCGGTACTCGTTGGTCCCCCATGATCCCCTTTTTCTTTTGTTAATTGAGAGCTGATTTGATGAGATAAACACCTGTCAGTGATCATGCAGGGAGGTCTAATCCCTCCTGGTCAAACTAGTGCAGATGGGCTTTAACAGACAAGTGAAATGATCTGAATCCTTATCCTTATGCATCGGTCGTATGGTAATGACTTTCCACACACCGCCTGTTTAGAGCCAGAAGGGGGTTAACCCCGTGTTAGACTATAATAGTTAAAGAGAAGGTTGAGTTCTGGGAAGAGGTGAAAAATAACTTGTGAGTGTTATCGTTGTTATTATGCAAGTGTGGAAGAACATCAGATAAAACATGCTTCCTGAAAAGCATGGCTCTTCAAATGCCTTCATATTCTAAATATGGCATGTAACATCGTAAAAATCGAGACTGATTTTTACGCCACATGTTCGTGTAGTCCCATATACATCTTTCTGTGTACAGTGTTTGTAACTTTACCAAAACTTGGCCAAATTTCTTATCATTTTGATGGTTCCAGAACCTTGCAATACACACGAATACTTATATGCTAGATGATCAACCTTTTCTGATCGATTCCACACCGTTTCTTTCACAATGCAATCGCATGACCAGAAGTCAACTTCATCTTTAACCCTGTGTTAGACTATAATAGTTAACGCCATTCTAGCTCCAATAAGACTGATTGGTAAGCTAGATCTTTGTCATTATGTGGGTTGGCCGGCAAAGCATCCAACCTCATTCTGTGCCTCCCCTCCACCCTTCTCAAATGGGAGGCGGTGTGATAGCTTAGTGGTAAAGCAGTCGACTCAGAACCAAGAGGTCCTAGGTTCAAACCCACCAAAATGATTGCACCTTTAATGAGTGCATTAATGGGGTAGGGGGGGGGGGGTAAATCTTAATCCATGGCCCCTTTTCACCCTCCTTAAATAGGAAGAGGGGATTATGGCTCAGTGGGAGAGCAGTAATCTCATAACCAGGAGGTTCTGGGTTCAAAGCCCCCCCCCCCCCCAAGTTGTTGCACTAGTAAATGTAGCTTTTATGAGTGCATGAATGAAATTGCAAATCGTGCATCTAATGTCTTTGATAGTCATAGAAATATTGAAGAGTTTAGATTATGAAGTGCTCCATTGCTTTTTGCTTGCTGTTCATGGAAGGCTTTGTTAACATAAATATTTGCTGATTTGTTATTAACAACCTTTTTTAATTAATGAAGAGTCACCGATATCTTGTGCTTGTGCCATTTCTCAATCCCCTTGTTGACCTTTTTTTTTTTAATGTAATATTTGTTATGCATGTTTAAAAGGCAGGTGTGTGTGTGATGCTTACAATATGTGTTGACTGATTGCCGGAATGTAGTTAAGCGTAAATTTCCCAAGTAATTTTTATGACTTTGTATCTAGCGTGATTGAGGACATTTATAACATTAAATCCATTTCTTAGTACTTACATTCCTTTTGTTGCAAAAGCAATGTAGCAGTTATAAATTAATACGTGTAGGAGATCCTTCAGACATTTTAGTAAATAAACAAAGAGATTTAAGGTGAAACTTTTGACCTGAAAAGGGAATCGATTTGGAGGTAGATTAATGTTCCATATAACCCAGTGATGCTGAATATTCCATTTGGGTGAATTTACGAGGATGTTAAAAAAGTGTAAATTTACTGTTTATTTGTGATACATGAAAGAACCTCTGTATCCTTTTCTGGTCCATAAACATAAAACTTGATAAAAGATTTAGATCAGTAATCAGTGTCTGTAGCCACAAGTCAATTGAATCTGGGCTCCTTTTTATTCCCCAAACCAAGGTAATTCGTTCTAGTAAAATAGGGGAGGAAGGGAGAAATTTGTAAGAGAAGAACAGAGAAGTAATATCCATCAATTGAAGTTCAATCACTGTTTTGGTAGAAATGAGTGGTGATTTGGGGGATCCATAAAAGCGAACCCTTCCTGTACTTGAAGTTTGTGTGTGTACTTTCTTTGTGAGTAGATTTGTTTGTTAGATATCGCTTTATTGCGATTGCTACATAGGCCAACAATGGGAAGAGGAAGGGCTTAATCTCCGCCATTTATCATCTCGATAGCGCCGCGTCACCCTCACAAAAAGCTGCCCATTTTAATCTTCGGTTTGATTGCTCTATGTTGGAACCACCTAGAGTTGAAAGGGGGGCCCGGCCATTTTTTTTCCTCTCCCTTTTTGATGTTTTTAATGGGATGAGCCTCTCTTCTCGCACATCCTCTCCGATTGTAGCTGTCATATATCATCGCTAAATGAAGATGGGGGGCAAAACAAAAAATTGCTGCTTTGCCAAATATTTTCAGGTCCTTTGTGAGAGCGAAAAACCACAAGACTCAACTGCAAGTCACAATGGCCCGAAATGTATTTTTCTTTCTCCCCGTTTACTCGTAACCCTATTACAATTAAAGGTGATATTTGTGAAGCGACGTGCATCCGAGGGTTCCCGACTCACATCAAGCTCATTTCTGATGGATTTACCGAGTATTGTGTGCGAGAGGTCAGAGTTCAAATGGCTCAATGCTCTGGGTTATTGTCTACTGTTAATGCTGCGGTTCCCTTTGAAGTGCAGCTCGGATGTTTGATTGTGGGTATTTCTGATTGTCGAAAGAGCTTTTTGATTTACTGCTCTCGCTCCTAGAAGTGACTCAGCTTTAGTAAATCTGAAACGCTCTCCCTCTCTCTCTTTTCCTTTCATCACCCGTACTGACCATTAGGTGTATATTGTACCACAATTCATCAACTGTTCAAGATTACTTTAGCCCTTTTATTAAGATCTTGTTGAATTAACGTCTTCCTAGGTCAAATTTTGAAAAAAGCTGATCTTTCAAGGTGTTTGTAAAATACTTTCAAATTGTTTTATAGCAATTCATTTGAGATTTAGAGATTAAAACTGTAATTTTATTCACATGTTTAATCTATTTGCTTCTTGAATGGCAAAAGGAAACCTTGAACGCACCCTGTGTTTTAAAAGTTTGGAACATAGAAAAAAACCATATACATGTATGTGGAGTCTGATATTTTTTTACATTTGTCTTTGATTTGGATGTATTGCAGGTAGTTGTAATAGGGAATGCTCCCTAGAGCTGTAACTCTTTTTAAGAAGCTAAAACATGATTTTAAAAGTCTATGAAGATATGTATCATCCAATCTTTTATCCCTCATTTTGTATATTTCTTAAAATCATTTAAAGTTAATAATTTGAAAATGGGTTAATCATTCAAAGGACATTCTCTTTGATTTAAAATTTCACTTGTTTAAATGAAATGATAGAGAATAATCATACCTCTTGAAAGAAAGACACATCAATTCCAGAATCAAAGTGGAGCTGAACTCCCCAACGTTTTGTTGAGTATTGTTCCAAATTCAAAGATACCAGGGATCAACGTTATCATGACCGGCATTACAGATGCCAAGCAGACCCTTATTTTCTGATATGATCATTCAAGAGCCAGAAGGGCGCTAACTTTATATCGGTACATGACTTAATGGCCTTTTTGCTTTCAACAGACAATGTATCTTATCCAGTTGTGTTTCAGTGTCTTGTCCAATTTGTTTGTGTTGTTCAAGAATAATTGCGACGACACCATCGAGAATCGCTTCAGATTTGGCCAACTTTTCAGAAGAGTTCCAAAGCCAAGATGATTTGAGGGAGTATCCTTGTTGCTAGGCAACCTGCCAGGGGTCCACTTGTCTCTGGTCAGACACCGTCGCGTCGTTGGGATAATAAGGCGTCGATGACCTTTGGACGAGACCCCCTTATTTAAATTCCGCCGCTTTGCGTGATTGTCATCCATAAATAGCAACAGGATAGGGATGCTCTTTGGTGTAGCCTGTTTGTTTACCTCTAGCCATTCGCAAGTGCTAATCTCGGCTTGAAGGATGCGAGCGAGAGTCACCTTGGAGGAGAGTATGAGGAAGAGAGGCAGGGGGGTGGGGTTGTGAGGGACGGAGCATCGTGAGGAGCATGACATCACTCGCTCGGGCTCGTCGGTCGCGCACTTGGCAGTGTCGTCAAGGAAATCCACTCCATGACGTGTTAGTCTGCAGAGGGTTGCCAATGAGGGCATCGTCTGCCTCTCTCGAGTGCATCTTCATCGGCTCTTAGGCGAGGCTCGTCTGTCTCACGTCTTGCCAAATCATGGTCACTACATCTCTTACTTTTACTCTCTGTCTCTCTCTGTCACTGTCTCTGTCTCTCTCATTCTCTCCCCCTTTCTCTTCAAGCTCATCCTCTTGAATTTTCTTTTGCTTGCATCCTGCCCTTATCCTGTATTTGGAACAAAGCTTAGTACATCATACTCTGCCTCAATGTCTCTTTCTCTCTCCCCCCCCCCCCTCCTCTCTCTCTCTTTCTCTCTCTCTCTCTCTCTCTCTCTCTCTCTCTCTCTCCCATCTCTTTCTCCCTTCTTTTTGTCTCTTTCTGTCTCTCTTCCTTGCTCTCTCTCCTTTCCTCTCTAAGTGTTATCTTTCTTTATCCTCTCCTCACAAATCCTATTGTGTCTCACTTTCTCTCTCTCTCTTTCTCTCTTTTTCTTTCTCTCTTTTTCTTTCTCTACCTTTACTTTTATATGCATATATTTTCCCCCTCTCTCTCTCTCGCTCTCTTTCTCTCTCTCTCCCTCTTGTTATTCTCTGCCTGTCTTTCATATTTTCTATTATTCACTCTTGTTTTCTTGTGCCAACTCCAATCCATGCGTTTTACCAGAGTATTTCCCCCATGACATAACAAGTGTACTTGCAGTCTTGCAGAGATTGTCATTCATTATATATTTATTTTGAAAAATATCTTGAAGAACACTTGACTAAAAATATTGGAAATTGACCATAGCGAGAAGTATGAAATAAATGTTCAAGTAGGCTTGTTCAAATTGATAAAATTAAATAAATTAGTCATCAACTAGCAGTGCTTAGTCATCACTGGCCAAACTTTTTTTTCTTCTTTTCTTTTTTCTTTTTTTTTGTATGTGTGTGCTGTTTCTGTTCAGACTATTCTCAATGGAGAATTCCTTCCAATTATTAAAGGGAAAGTCCACCCCAGGATTTTTTTTAGCTGACGATATAGACCTAATAATACCATGAAGAATGATACAAGTCTCATTAAAATCCATGATCACATAACGAAGATATATCGACTTTTTTATCGAAAATCAGCCGCCCCCCAAATGCAAATGCGTTACATGGGCATGAAACGATCGCATTGTGACGTATGTTGCGAGCTGCCTTCTTATTTCGCAGACATTCACTTTCGCTCGCGGTACACTGTTATCGCACTGACACGACGAATCATGAATGAAAGCGAAAGTGAATGTCTGCGAAATAAGAAGGCAGCTCGCAACATACGTCACAATTTCGATACTATCGGTTATTTTTTGGCGATCGTTTCATGCCCATGTAACGCATTTGCATTTGGGGGGCGGCTGATTTTCGATAAAAAAGTCGATATATCTTCGTTATGTGATCATGGATTTTAATGAGACTTGTATCATTCTTCATGGTATTATTAGGTCTATATCGTCAGCTAAAGAAAATCCTGGGGTGGACTATCCCTTTAAGCATTATTCAACTAGCTTTACAATTTATCAGAGTTGTTTTCCCCTCTCTCTTTCTTTGTTAGAAAAATCGCTTTTATTATCAGCATCTTCAGTTTTAGAAATTAACGAGCAAACAGTTTTTATGTTCATGTTTTGCTCATCAAATTTTCAGCTTTCTGGCGTACCTATAACACTAAAATGAATTATCGTTTACATGAATAGACTTTTATTAAAGCCAGTAACTACAAACTGAATCCCCAGACTGAATTACTAATGCTATTCTGGGAATAGTCATCATACTAATCATGCATCTAGGGCGATGGTGTATCTCTTTATTTTGTTTTACTTTCAAGTCGTTTCAAATTGATAACACTCTAGAAATGAAGATAAATTGCCTTCTGAGTAGAGCTATATTGACAAAATAGTTTGATGAGTAAAAGAATGTTATTATTGAGTAACAAAATTATGTTGTTTTGTCATATGGGGATTTACAAATAATCCGGAAATGGTCTGGGGCCAACCACAGATCTCTTTGGCAACTAGTTTCAGAGTAACCAAGTATTGTTGTAGTGGGGAGAATCCTTGTGTCGTTCGTTCTGTGATTGATTTGTTTATTTCAATCATGATGCAAACTGAAAAACAACAATGGATGGCCACCCACTTCTGTGCAATCGCTTCAGTAAACCAGAACCCTAGGTATCTTTTTAAAGCGGGACTGCACTACTTATAGCTACTTTCGCCCTCTATAGAGCCAACAATGCCTAAGCAGTACCCGTTGATCCCCCATGGTTCCCTTTTTCTTATGTTAATTGAGAGCTGATGTGATGAGATACTTGTTACTACCTGCCAGTGACCATAAAAATCTGTCCCGATTTTGTGTGTTGTTACATGCCATATTTAGAATATGAAAGCATTTGTTAAGAGCTATGCTTTTCAGGGAACATTTTTTATCTGATGTTCTTCCACACTTGCATACCGGTATGATAATGCTCACAAATTATTTTTCACCTCTTCCCAGAACTCGACCTTCTCTGTAAGCCATCAACCTTCGATAGTAATTACTAGCAATAACATGTTCTTTTGCTTGCATTCAATTTATAATGAGAGAAGATCTTGTTTTGAAATTTGAATGCAGCCTTTCACAAAGCATGTTTATCTTCAACATTTGTGTGAAATTAGGAGATCTGTAAAAGATAATTATCATGATTGTGTATTTTTGGACTCTCTCTCTCTCTCTCTCTCTCTCTCTCTCTCTTTCTCTCTCTCATACACTCTTTTTGTGTCTCACATTCGTTTATCATTATTTTTTCTCTTTTTTCCACCAATTTTTCTCTTTTGCTTTGCAATTCAAATTTTTGCTACATTTTATTTTTTAATTATGTTCATGCTTTTCCCCCTTGGAAAAGAAATCATTTATAGAATTTGGATTTTTAATATTTATTTTCTCAAAATGTCATACAAAAAGTACATTGCAATCCTAGAATTTTTTTTTTTTTTTTTTTTTTTGGGGGGGGGGGCCTTTTTGTAAGGGGTGTCCCCTCACTATGTTAGCGCAAAATAGCTTGGTATTATTAATCACGATTTTACAAGTTTCTCTCTTTAGTCATCCCAGATATTACAATATAATGGAGTTTATTGCCCTGTTAACACTAGGGGGTACAGCTGATCAAATTTGACAAAGGAAAATTCTTCCATTTGTTAGGGTGCCCTTGGAATTGTCAAGCCTTTGAGGGGGAGGTGGTATTTTTTTTAAATTCTATTAATTGAATTTTTGAAGTCAAGTCCCTTGTTTGCTTAGGTTATCGCAGTTAAAGAGCCTGTCTAAAACATTCCTGATAATTGCAGATGACTAATTCAGTTAGTCATCCAAATGGGGTTGTTTGATTTGCGATTCTTGTCTTTCAAAAGATGGACAACTATTTCAGATCTTTATGTTTTTTCCTTTCTTAGAGCCACCTGGGGGATAAAGTTCAGGGAAACTACTCAGCTTTTTATAGCATTTTATTTCATTTTTTCTTTGTTATTAATATTTGTTCCTTTTTTATTTTAAAGAGGGAATTCCTTGATGAGTCACCAGTGTTAATAATAAGTTGAAACCGGGTCATACATGGTAATATATTAATTTCCAAAAAATGATCCCTTATGAGGGTGAAGGGTAGGTCTGCGCCAATTACAGTGCTGGTTGCGGATAGAACTGGATTGAAAAGGGGGGAATAAAGCTTGGATTCATGAATTTTATGGAACATAATGGAATTACGGATTGTGTATCAAGAAGAGAACAAAGAATAAAGAGTTATAAAGAGAAATGTTTAATTGACTGTAGGGAATGAGTGGGGGAAAAAATGAAAAGTGGTCAAGAGAGATATAGACCCAGATAGAGCAGGGATGCCAGTGTTCAGGCCCTGGCAAATTATTTTCAGACCATAGATCAGACCTTTTTTGTGTACAAAATAGCTCATTCTAGGTGATTTTCAGGCCCTCTGATCAATTCTAACTGGCATCCTGATAGAGAATGATAGAGAGAGAGAGAGAGACAGAGACAGAGAGAAACAGAGGATGAGAATGAAGTGGCATTGGTGAGGGTGGTGGAGAGGGGGGAGATGGGGGAGAGAGGAGTAAGGGTGAAAGAGAGGGGAGGGAAGGTAGATAGAGAGAGAGAGATGGTTAATTATTGTGTATAATGTGGCAGAACTAACATCAGTCATGAAGTACATGCACTGCAATTATTAGATCTCTATACACCGATATCCAGTGTTCAGATGGAGGCGGGGCTTGTGAATAGATGCGCTGAGGTGTGGGTGTGGCCAGTCATCATGAATATGCATGATTGTTGATTGGCACCTTGACAGAATGTCTCTTAAGAGCACAATGCCCCCCCCCCCCCCCCCCCACAAACACACACAGACCTGTTCTTATTATTTAGGGACATCCAAATAGCATGTAACTGTTTAAAAATAGATGGTTAACTGTGCTACACTCTGTAAACTCAGCCCATAAATGTGAGGGAAAAATCAGCATTTTACTTATTGTATCTGTGTGATAATCCAATTTGTATCAATGACAGCATTTTGTTTCTTACACAATATACATGTGCATTCATCTGCTTTTACAAACTTGAAACAAATGGTTTATCTTTATAACCACCATATTCAAGTTCATTTAAAACCTAATAAATCTCCTCGTTTATTATTACATTGTTTCATGCCAATATATAACAAGGCTTCCTCTTCCATTTTCTCCAGTGCAACTGTGTGATATATAGTTACGAAGTTATTAACAGTTTCATTTTCATCTTTTCTTTTCCTTTCTCTCACACAGGCAAACAAAACACCAAAAGAAAAGAAGACATATTCTTTGGAGGACATGAAGCAAGACTTGATCAAGGTAAGGGAATCTTAACCCCTTGACTACTGAACTCTTTTATTCCCATAGACTTAACACTGGAACCATCTGGGGGGGTGTTTCACAAAGCCTTTTTTCAATGACAAATGACAAAAACCAGTGACAAATCTGCTGATAACCAATCAGAAGCGAGGATTTCAGTAGCTTATAACATAAACTGTCATTTGTCACTGATGACAAGTTTTGTGAAATGGGGTCCTGGGTCCCGAAGGCGATGGG